>VZRI01008483.1:193401-216932 GCA_013397515.1 Upupa epops | reverse complement strand
ATGAGGTTGCTGAGACACTGGACCAGGTTGCTCAGGGAGGCTGTGGCTGCCCCCTCTCTGCAAGTGTTCAAGACCAGATTGAATGGGGCCTTGAGCAGCCTGGTCTAGCTGGGGGTGTCCCTGCTCATGGCAATGGGGTTGGAAGTAGATGATCTTTAAGGTCCCTTCCAACCTGAACCATTCTAGGAATCTATGAATGCCCTCCCACAGCTTCCCAGTCCACCATCCAGCAGGGAGAGAGGTCTTCTCTGTTGGCCCTGCTGTGCTACTGCATCATCTCAACTTCCGAACCATTCTTAGGACCTTGGATCACCAAAATCCTTTGGTGCCAGTTAGAGTTTTTAACTGGTGCTGTATCCAGTCCTCACTGGAAAATTTCTCTACCTGATACAGTCTTTTAACATTTTCAGTTTAAGTATAAAGTTTAAAAAGCTGAAGAAGGGGAAAAATATTGGTTGTCTCCTGTAAATTCTGGAGGGTAACAAACATTTGACAGTCTGTGTAAGTTTTGTCATGGAGAAAAGATTCTGTGATTTATTGAGCCATTTGTTAATTAGAAGATTACAACCAGGCTGCTTCCCAGTAGTACAGGAAAAACATAGAGTTAATGATAAATGTTGTAAAGGGGTGTAAGAAGATTCATAACCCCATTCACCCTCTCTTCCTGCTTCAAGTTATTCACAAAATTACATAAAATATCTTGAATTTTAAACCTGCTAATTCAACTTCCACAGAAGGACCTTAACCTTAGGTAGATACTGTTATGTCCCTTCTTAGCCAGGTCAGGTCTGAAGGCAGAAAATACATTTCAGCCTTAAAATCTGTCTGCAAGTTGGTTGTTCTCCTCCTCTTTGACAGACCTGAGCTCTGCGAAAGCCTTTGCATTCCAGTATCTGAAGAAGTTGTTCTGTCCGTTCCCTGTGTCGTCTTCCTGCCTGATTTCCATCTCTTTGCTGTTTAAGGACCAGCTCCCTACCCTTAAAGTGCTGTTTGAAGACTACACCTGTCCCTCCAACATCATCTTTTCTGTGAAACAAGAACATCTGACTCTTTTGCTAAGAGTTTTGTTCCTATTTCCCATCGGATTCATCTAATTTTTTTTTCTTTTTGCCAGTTTAATAGCCACAAGCTCTCTCTCTCCGCACTTGATAATCCCTTTGATCTTCCTCACTCATTGCTTGGCCGAGTGCCATAAGGATGTTATTACCTTTAATCTTTTTTGCCATTGATCAGTAATATTCCTGCCTGCTGCCTCTGTGTGACTCCTTTGCTGAAATTGCTGCCGCATCTCCACTGTGTTTTCACGGAGGAAGTGTCATAACATGGGCAGTGCTTCAGGAGAAGATCACAGTCGTTGGCATAAGCAGAGAATTGGAGGAGAAGGGTTAGGAGCAGTAACAGTGAGTTTAGTTTTACATAATTGTACTGCAGGATTTTGTTCTAGATAGGGGGAAAAAATGCATTTAATCCAAACTTCTGGTCTTTCAAGCTGTCCCTGCTGCCTCTCTTAAGATGTGGAGAAGAAATTCATGCAGAAATTCACCAAGCTCCCATTTCTACTGCCTGAACAGTCTGTGGATAGAATGATAGCATTTTACATCAAATACGATATTTCCAAGAGTGAATCGTAACAGATTCACCTTGGGATCTAAGAACACCTAGCACCGCTTCCACTCCTTGAAGTAGGGCATGGCCAAGAGCACATTAGCTGATCTTGCTATCGGTGATATAACAAGGGATGCAAAGTCAAACCTTGCCTATTGCCTAACAGCAATAGTAATTACTAGTGCGAAAAATAACGCTGCGAGGAAAGTGAAGCCAGCGTGACTCAGAGGCTCACAAAAGGTAGGCACCCGATCAGGAAGGAAGGAATCTTTTGCATATGTTCATTATTCTGGCTATAATTACGCTTCTCGGCAAATGTGCTTCACCTGCCACATTTTGTGTATAGATTTTTAATCGTCTGGGTTGCGAGGCGGGGGAGGAAAAGAGACAGATTTCGTTTTGCCCATTATATGGATGGGGAGGCTTTGCAAGACTGTAATTCAGATGTGAGTCAGAATTCTGAGTGCTCCAAGGAACGAACCGCAATTACAGACTTTTATGAAACGAAGATTGTAATGCATCAGTGGGACAAATGACTTTATGTTAATCTGTCAATCACTGAAAAAGGCCAGATTTTGGCACAGGAGACTCAGCTCACGCTTTGTTACAAAGGCTCTGTTCCTCTAGAGGTAAAGAGGTGGAAAAGGGGCGTCTCCGAGACTTTTTCACAGCCCTTCCAGATGGATGGTGGCTGTGTTGGGTAGGAGGAGGTCAAATGAGCTTTGTTGGATGTTTATTCTTGTAGACATCTCCACCTGGCATCCTGATATGGCTGGAGGTAGAAGCATCTGACCTGCTTATGACTTCCTTTATTTTTATCCTTCCTTGATTAAATAAATTAAAGAACGACTTTCTGACTTTTTGCTTATGTTGCTGCTTTGCTGAAGGTCTTACATTCCCAGAGGAAGGAGTCTTTTCCTCACCACCCTCTCACAGCACAGCAGTGTTGGGGTGTGTGATGTATAGCGGAATGTCACTGGTACAGAGAGAAATCTCCTTTCCACTCCCTCTGTATTTATACCGGGTCTCTGTGAGTTATTGCATATTTTCCTGTCCAAGGTCTTGATTGCCCAAGGAAAGAGTAATGGGCACAACAGAAAATTCCTATCTGGCTTCACCCCGGAACCTAGAAGGTGGCTATTTCAAACCATCCACCCAGGCTGTGCAAGAAATAATAGAATATAGGGTTTAATTCTCCACATAAATTCACCTCTTAATCCCATACCTTACTCCTTCTGACTGTCTCCCTGGTGTAATTACCACTGCTGTCACTTGCATCGTGGTCAGACCTAACCACCCTTCCTGAGATCTGGCACTCCCTACTGCAGGCACCGGGCACAGCCTGCAGACTCCTCTAAATGAGACAGCTCAAGCATAAAAGGGAAGGGGAAGGTGAGTCACCAAGGTCACACAACCCAACACTGGCCAAACCTGAAACCTGCTGATAGCCAGTGTAGCACCCTCACTGCTGGTTTATGTACTAATCCTGTATTTCCACTAAATACTGCAAAATAGCAAGTGCCCAGCTGTGTAAAATAGAAGGTAGACGAGAGCTACAGGCACCTGCAAGCCGGTGTTTGCCCCAGAGCATCAGTAGAGCACCCCTCAAAAATTCAGGAAGAACCAGGAACTAAATATGGGGACTTACACCCTTCCATCCTGCTAAACTATGTTTAGCATCTTCTGATCTCACAGCTCCTCTTCACCAGCCTGGAGAGCTGTTAGGAGTTAGGGCTGTATTTTAAGGACTGTGGTATTTAGGGACCAGGGGACTTAACAGAAAGGGGCTGGAAGCAGTGGTGGTGCAGGAGCAACTCTGGATTTCTAGATGTTCTCAGTCTGGGGAAAACTGCAGAGTTTAAGGGAGCAGGATCTGGGCCCCATCTGGGACTCCATAACTACAGTAACATGTTTGCAGGCTAAAACCAGGCTGTCGGAGGGACTGACTGTCCATCTGCAGTTCCATTTGATCACTGTCAGTCCTGTGAGGACCTGCTGTTCTCCCCAGTGCCTGCTACCCACCCTGGCAGGCATCCCCGCTGCAAGCAAGAGCGCGATCAGCTGCTCGGCAGAGCTGGAGGGTTCACTTTTAGCATCATTCACTCTTTCTTGAATTATTTATTGCAATTACGCTGCTGATCCACAGCACTGCTGCTGTGCAACGTATCCAGATGTCTGCAAGTGCACTCCCAGGGCCAGATCCTAATTTTAGCTGCCTCTGCAAAATATTCTCCGCTGGACTGAGGCCCTATTTCTGTTCCTATTGAACTCTACAGCTAAGCAGACTGCTGGCTCTCAGAGCTAAATACTTCTTTTAAAGAAAGGGATCAGTGAAGTGCTCAGGTTTTACCTGTGCAGGGTGATAATGAGACAGAACTCCTCAGGTGGAAGCACGGAGACCTCCAGCAGAACGCTAGAGCCAGGGTAGAATAGAGCACTAAGGGCATTGCAGCTATGCAGCTCTACCCCAGCTTTCCCCCATGCAAGGCAAAGCCCCATGACTACAAATCCTCATCGGGCAGCATGTGAGAGCTGCAGATGGGGTTCCAGAGCTTCTGTAAGGTCAGAGCAGTGATACTCATAAAAACTAACCTGTCATGGGGAGATACTGCAATGCAACGTGCAGATCCTCATCTACATGAATTACTACGCATACCTAGGAAGATGAATCTGTTTATCAGGATCTTGGTGTCAAGGTTCTTTTCTCTTTGTTTAAAGATGCGCTGGGCCAGCCTGGGAGATGGAGCTGTCTCTCTTTACCTGCAAACAGCTCCCCATGGGAAATGACCGCTCAGCATGTGCCAGTTAGGCTTTCATTTATCCGGGCAGTCCTGAGCTGTTCATCTACAGGCTTTGCGAAGACTTTTAGGCTGAAGTTTATTCCCCAGTTCTTTTGACCAATTGTCTCCTGGGCCAGTCTGACCAGCGGGTATGAAAGGAGTAAATATCAGATGTGTGAGGTGCCGGAACGGTCCTGCTTCTTCTTCTCGCAGCCCTTTTTGCTCACCAGATTAAGCAGTTGCTGTGTTATGAAGCTGTGGATGTAGGAGGACACTAGGTTGTCCCAGCATGAGGGATTTTTTGCAGTGGACTCAGATCTCTACCTGTTGCCATCGTTATTATTGACACCAGTGGTAATTCTGTGTACGCGCTGCCCGGCTGAGCACTCAGGGCATGGTGCAACTTGTTTTCAGAGCGACGTAGGAGGCTTAACAACATGGATTCAAACCCATGCTGCTTGTAAAAGGTATAATTATTGTACGGTGTGTTTATTAATCATAAAAGTCATGGTGGGTAGCTCTCTGGCTGAACTGCTGTGAGGAACGGGATGCTTCCACCATCTCTCAGTGGGCCTTCCCATTGCAGACAGCAATACTCTAATTAACTTTTGTCAAGTGGTTCATTGAATCCAGCAAAATGGAGCGATCCGGAGGTGCCTGCAGATCTGTCAGCTGCTACCTGAAAAATGACTTTCTATTCTCCATGAGAAACAGGGAGAGAGGAAACCACTTGCTAACGATCAATCCTCTAAGCGTGGCATGTCCTGGGACAACAGATGCACAGGAACTCAAGGGACACTTGGGGGAATGGAGCAGAAACCCAAACTGTCAGGACTCATAAAGGGAAGAACCAGAGGGAGGAAAGAGAGAGAGGAAAAATCTTCTCTCAATTGCACGACTCAGTAAGGAACATTTATGCAAAAGGCAGTAACAGCGTTTCTCTCAGGATAGGAAATAATGACGAACTACTGGGGCTGAAATATTTAGTGTCCATTTGAGGAAGAGTTAAAAAGCAGCAGCACGGATTTCCTGGAGTCTGCATGCATGTGTGAAATCAAAAGGCTGAATCGTAAATTCTTATCTCCTGCTCCTAAATTCACAGATTTTAATACAAGAAGAAGCCATTATGATCAATTCTTCTAACTTGGATCTGTATCTGAAGGGAGCTTATTTCCATATGAGGGTCCTGTTGTGCAATTCCCATCCTTATTATTTTCTCCCCACACTTAGATTGGACATTTTCTGGGGTTTAGTAGCCCATTGCAGCCTCCAGTGGCTCTGTCACATTCCCACTGTGCTCTGCCCCCATACACAAAATGGCAAGATTAGCACCTTCGGTTGCGAGCTTGTTGGTTCTGGAGGCATGTCTCCTGCTCCGTGAACTGCCTGGCACAGTTTTAGCACAGTCATAGATTCCTAGAATGGTTCAGGTTGGAAGGGACCTTAAAGATCATCTAGTTCCAACCCCTCTGCCATGAGCAGGGACACCCCCCACTAGACCAGGGGCACCATCATCTCCTTCCTCCCGCTGTTCCTGATCAAGGCCAAGATGCTGTTGGCCTTCTTGGCCACCTGGGCACAGTGCTGGCTCCTGTTCAGCCGGCTGTCAACCACCACCCCTAGGTAAGGGTAAGATTTTCATTTCCTTCTCTTCAAACTCCACTTCTTTCAATTTTCTAGTGAAGGATCAATCTCCACCAGCCCGGTTTCCATGCAGAGGAAGCCTTCTGCATCACTGCACACACACATTTGGAACGGGTACCCTTCCAGCTGCTTTTAGATGCGTGTGGGTGCGTGTGTGTACTGAACTCTACATTTCTTTGTGACATAGGAGACGTAGATTCAACCTCAATCTTGTTACTCATTCCATAAACTGTACCCCTAACAGCATCAGTAAAACCACACCGCTTCTTTTTTTAACTTCATTTCAAGCAGGAAGCCTGGGCTACCCTTGGGAAGTTCACCAGATCATGGAATCTGACTTGTAAAGTGGTGTCAGACAGTGAAATACCCACCTACACCCTTCACACACTCAAGTAATGTAGTCACGGGGTTTGTAAGTAAATGCAAACAGAAATGTTTGCTTGCATTTGAAAAGCAAAGACGTCAGCCGGTTAACTACATAGAATCATAGAATCCTTAGGGACCGGAAGGGACCTCGAAAGATCATCCAGTCCAATCCCCCTGCCACAGCAGGACCACCCAGACCAAGTCGCACAGGAACACAGCCAGGCGGGTCTGGAACATCTCCAGAGAAGGAGACTCCACAACCCCCCTGGGCAGCCTGTGCCAGTGCTCTGTCAGCCTCACATGGGTTTTAACAACAACCAATTAATGCTTTGAATTACAGACCCAAGGGGTAGGCGAGGAAAGCCCCACTTTTGAGGCTGCCTAACAATTTGAGCTGCTGCTGTCATTGTGGAGTTGGGTTTTTTCCTACGTACCGCTGGTTTCTGGTGAGAACATACTGGGTGTAAATGTGATCCACTGTAGACCGAAGGCTGAGGACAGGATTTGAAATTGTTCTCCGTTCAGGATGCTGCACGTGGACTTTTATATTGGACCATAGTTCATACAGAGCCCGGAACAAATCTTTTACTGTCCGTGGGGTTTTTTTTGTTCAGTTTAATTCTTTGATCAGTATTTCAAGGATCCTCGACGACTTTTGAACTATATTGCCTCCTGGAATCATCATATTCATTTATACAGACCGTAAACCTGTATCATTTCCAAATTTGCAATTTACCATTCAGCTCTGCTTGAATAAATCATAGTTTTTTTAAATGTAGAAACGCTTTTTACTGTCGGTTGCTCCACTGCAACTCCTTGCTTAATGTGGTTATTTCTCAGGGTGGATTTTTTTTCTCCTGCCAGAATTATTTCCAATTGAATGTGACTTGCTGCCTCTCTGTTTTGTGCAGGAGCGGTTGCCCCTCAGCTCAACTTTTCAATTTGTCACTGGTGCTCTGTACAATGAGGCTGCATTTGACACCTCAGCGCAGCAGAGGTGTGAGGATCTGTGCACCCTTGAATCAGGTGGCAGCCCAGTCGTGATCCCAGTCAGATGTGTGAAGATTACTGTCTTCACCACTGCTGGAGTGAGACCCGCGAGCACATCCCTTGGAGCAGGCAAAGCTGTTGCCTTTCAAAGCTGCAAATTCCCTGCCCTTATCCATGATTCATATGTTTGTAGGAGTCAGCCAGAGTTTGTTGCTAGAAGCTAAAGATTTCCTAGTTTAGATAGCCCTTCCTCAGGTGATTGCAAAGCAGTTTGGGTGCCCTCAAGTAGACAGGAATTAATGCACCATGATGCAGCTCCCCATCCCCTCACCTGATGCTCTGAGTACAAGCCTGAGGAGAAGGAACTGAGACTCTGAAGGTCCTTTATCAGGCTTCTGCTCCCTCCACCTGGACAGGCAATGCAGCACCTCAGGCACCTCCTGGATATGCTGCTGCTCCGCTGTGCCGCGTGTTGCCTCGGTTATATTCACAGTACAAAGCTGGGATCAGCGGAGGAAAATGAAATAGTAATGCCGTGTTATTAAAGCAAAACGCTGGGTTTGCTCTTCCCCCTGTAGAACTGGAATTCTTCACGGGGAGAGGACAACTCAGCATTTCTTGCAGGGTTTTGGGAGGTGGTGTGCGGCTCTTGGGATGTGACCTCTGCTAGCTCAGCTGAAGAGCCAGGGACTGCTGCAGCAAGAGACTTTGAACCACTCGATTTCCAGAATTTACCCTTCTTTCATCCTTTGCTTTGCAGGATGTCCTCAGCCTAATATTTTGGAGAGCAAGAGCGTTATCCCCATGCTTCCAGCAGCCTGTGTGCCTGAGCTATGTAAATTTGTCTTCTCCAGAACCGTTCCTACATGAAGTTGTGGCTCAGGCATATTATCATTATTTAATGTCACTCCTGCAGCAGCATAATAGTAAAGCTTTGTGTAAAATATATTATCGTTCTGAACTTTGTTGTTAGCAAGACAAAGCAGAAATAACAGTACGCTGGGCTCCGCCATCAATATAGAGGGGATACCATCAGTCAAATCCATAAAGCTTTTAAGCTGTCTTGTTTTAAATTAAGGTTTACAATGCATTACAATGGGATATTTAAAACTGTGTACGCATTTTATCAGCTCCTCGTGGCTCTAAATGCTTTCTGATTAGTAGGTCTAAACACAGCTGACTTGATTCAAAGCTGACTTCTGCAATTCATTCCGTCTGTTTCGTAGGACGGTACCTCTATTGTATGGGGGCACTCAGGGCTCCATTTTCATGTCTTGGCAAAGGCAAAATGAAATTGGAAGCAACTCTGACACCCACTGAAATCTAATGTGGCTTGGGGAAACCACTGAATTAAAAGTTTGCCGTTGTATGAAGACTTTGGGCAGGATGGGGCATTGCAGTAGTGAGAGGGAAAAAGGTATGAAGGGGCAGTATCTATACCAGAGTGCTTGTCTGGTGCCTGTGCCAGCCATTGCAGGGCCCTTACATGTCCACAGCAGTGCCGTGGCTGCAGTCTTCGATGCCATTTGGGCACATCAGAGAGACGTCCGTACAGACAACACAGGATGGAAAGGGAAACAGATGTGAAATGACTTGTCTGCAGTCAGCCAGCCATCCAGCAGCAGAACTGTGATTACAAGAAGTCTCCTCATTTACAGTCAGACATGCTGAATTCAACCAGATTAAACTCTCATTCTGTTCTGTATCATACTTGTGTGCCCTGGCTGACAGCCGTGAAGGGAGAAGCCCTGGTTTCTAAGAGTAGATGCATCATTGACCACAGAGGCTTCATCTGCAGTGGGAGAAGGTCCCACCTAATCTAGCACCCACACAGCTAGATGTCTGCTCTGGAGCTTAGTTGTTTAATGCGCAAGGAGGTATATTTGGTCTTCAAAACAGTTCAGTTTCCAGCTCTAGGCTTCTCCAGTAAACCTGCCACGAAGGCAGTCCACCTACAAAGACAAAAATAGAGAGATGGATGGATATAGAGGCTGTAGATGCAAACATAGGTGGCACAGAAATTCAATTCCATACCTGAAAGTGGCTTTATTCTTCCTTTTTCCTTTTAGAAGAGTGTCACCCCATTGGCAAGCTTCTTCGAGGCTCAGCAGAAGCACAGGGGATACACAAGTGGAGGAGTGAAGAAGAAGGAATAGACAGAGCGATGAAGATGGAAGAAGGGCTCAGCATGGAGAAGAACATGGACAGATGAGGTGAGCAAAGCTCTGATGGGAATGGAGTAGATCAGCAGCTTCAGGTCAAATCAAAACTGTCTGGCCAAGAGTGACTACTCTCCAAAATCCTAGTTGGCACTGCCAGACTAACAGGAACAAGCTTCTGAGTTTCAAATTCAGCCCACATTATATTACTGGCTATTTGAGTCATGCCCATGATCTGTGCATCAGCAGGAGGAATCAGACACACAGATCAAAAGCTCAGATCAAACCTAAATATTCTCTTCACAGTCTTAATAAAGGTTGCGGTCAAGGCAGGAGTTGGCTCTTAGCTGTAACTGTACAAGACTGACAACTAAATGAACGGGAAATGAAAAGCCAGTTTAATTGTTGCCTGTTGTTATTGTCAAAAAGACCGGCTAATTAAATATTTATTGTTTACTGGTTTCAAGCATACATTTGGCATGTTGGGATACTGTGTAATCAGTAGATCATACATTTCCCCAGAATAAAATAGTAGCCTCACAAAAGCCTGTTGTGAGGATTAGCTGGCTAATGGGCTTGACTCACCCCCCTGAGCACCGAGGGTGCAATTTGCAATTGCGGTTTTGAGTTCCCAGCTGGAAGTGCTTCATGCTCCCATTGCATCTCCCAGCGGGGGGACAGCTCAGTGCCTCCAGCCTGGGCTCTCTCGGAGCCCTGCCAGCAAAAGCTGCCCATGAGAAGCAGTGATTTAGTACAGCTGGCTCCATCTTCCTATCCTCTTCCTGCCCTCACCTCCTGTCTGGCCATGTTCAACTCCTGTGCTTGATGGCTCATTGACTGCCCGGAGGAATGAGGTTGTGCTCTGCTCTGCTTCCTGAAGGGATGCTTTCCAGCAAGCAGCAACATCTGAAACTCCAGAAATCAGGGTGCTCTCTGCTTGGGCTACAGTCTCGGCTTCTTCCGTCGGCAGCAATTAGATCCTATTGGAAACCTAAGATCTCTAGATTTTGAGCTGGAAAGGGGTAGAATTAGGTTAGACACGAAGAAAAAGTTCTTTAATCTGAGGGTGGGGGTTCCCTGGAGCAGGCTGCCTAGAGAGGTGGCTGAGGTCCCATCCCTGGAGACAGCTGAGGTCAGGCTGGATGGGGCTCTGGGCAATCTGTTCTAGTTACAAGATGTCCCTGCTTGTTGTAGTGGGGTTAGACTAGATGATCTTTGAGGGTCCTGGAGGTCCCCAACCCAATGATTCTGTGATCTCAGGCTCGTGCCATGTGTTAGGTTAATGCCCTTTGGGTTGCAACAGTGATGAGTAAGAAATAAGGATAATGCAAAGACCCATGAAGATCTTAAACCCACAAAGTCTTGAGATGGGCAGCCTGTGCCCAGCTGCAGTCTCCCAGCTGCAGCTTTCAAGCACAGTATTTTAGGGTAGGGGAGAAAGAACATCTGCACCACACCACAGCCCAAATGGATGGCATTGGTCAGGTGTGGAACCTGAGAGGTCCTCCTGTGAGTCCCTTGATGGACCTGAGCCTACCAGCTGCACTGGGCAGGGGGAAATCACACCCACAGATTGCATCACTCTGTGCCCAGGCTCCCAACAGCCTTTTATTTCCGATTTCCACCCCCGGGCGACAAGGCTGGGTCTCAGCAGACTGTCAGCCTCACTTGCACCTGCCTTAACGGCGAGGAGAGAAGGGGCAGCAGAGCAAAGGCAGAGCCAGACCACCCGCTCTCAGTCAGCAAATGTTGCAGGGGAAGATTGCCAAGCTGCGAGCGAGCAAGGCTCTGGAACGCTCGGGGGCCTGGAGACGTCTTTATTAGGAAGGAGGAGGAAAACCCAGGCAAGCAAAGCCAGGAGGAAGGAGGGAAAACTTGCGACACCAACAGTGTGCTCGTGGCAGGGAGCCTCACTCAGAGCTATCCCCACCAACCATCAGGACTTTTAGTAACAGAATAAAGCCCCCAAAAAGGGGAGTTAGCAGTTTAATTTCTCAATTAAAATGCCATTTACACCCTGCGCCGTCTCTCAGATAGAAGTATGCTTTGCTCACCCAAGTGTGAAACGATATTTGCAGTCACATTTTGTGGCTTTACCACGCTGCCTTGATGTTACAGCGGGCTGCGTCTCTACCGCCATGGGTGCCAGCGCTGATGGCCAAAGGCAGCTCCTCTTCCACGGCTGCAGGCTGGTACCTGGGGACTGTTAGGAGTGGAATTGGGCAGGAATGGGCTTCTGCTGTGGCTAAGAAAGGAAACCAGGCTGCTATAAAGCACAACCCAGCAAAGCCTGTGCTACCTGCATAGGCTGACACCTTCCTTAGAGCCATCCTTTCCCACAGCAGCTTCTGGACAGGGTGTTTTTCCCCTGCCAGTACCTAAGGTTACAGGGTGTTTTTCTGAAAGCACAGGGAGTGTTACAGGGCTGGTAGGGCTGAGTGGGGGTGGGAGCCAGGGATGCTTTTGGAAAGGCCTGTTAAGGAGGGTTTGAACTGCTGAAGGATGCTTTCCTCTCCCACAGCTGCTCAAAGATAAGAAAAGACATGCAGAGAAGGGGTTTCACTTTGCTACATCACTTCTGATCCTTTTGATTTGCTTGTGAAAGCGATCGCTTCTCAGCAATGTCAATCCCAGATTGCTCCGAAGAGCTTTTGGCATAAATAGGATTGGAACAGCTTTCTGGTATTTACCTTTTCGGTATGCGGTCTTGGCATGAGGTCTTTCAAAGAGAGGATTTAATTTCCTGTACAGAGTCACATACTTCTTCATTACAAGATTCTGGTTATATCAAACCGATTTCTTTCTCCAGAGTTACCCAGATGCATTCAAGGGCAATGAATAAGCAGCTTGGTGTTCAGGAAAAATAATCTGCATGAAAGTTAATGGAAATCTTAGAACAAGCACCCCCCCTTTCATTAATTGATTCCTTAATCCAGTGAAGCATTAGTCATATAATTAATTTTAAGCATTCGATCTCTACAATCAAAATTGCTGGCTCTGATCCGAAGCCAATCAAACCATCAGCAGCCCTGCCATTGATTTCTATGGATGAGATCCAAAGGAACGATGCACATGGTAAAATTAAACACAACCTTAATTGACTTGCAGGGGGCCATATTTAGAACTTCTGAAAGCACCAGTGCCAAACAGGAACCTACACATGCTCAGTGAAAAGCAAAATGTGGCAACCTCCCCCAAAAAGGGGCCCATCCTTGAATCCTGAACATCACTGTGTCTTCCTGGGTCTTGGCTCATGTCCTCATCCACATTAGAAAACTCTAGTCTCCATCACAATCACAGAATCACCAGCTCAATAGAGTTGGAAGAGACCTCCAAAGGTCATCCAGTCCAATCCCCCTACAACAAGCAGGGTCATCTCTAACTAGCCCAGATTGTTCAGAGCTCCGTCCAGCCTGATCTTGAATGTCTCCAGGGATGGAGCCTCAACCACCTCTCTAGCAGCCTGTTCCAGGGATCCTTCATGCTCAGATTAAAGAACTGTTTCCTCATGTCTAAATGTACTAAATCTACTGTTTTCCAGCTTAAAACTGTGATCCCCAGTCCTATCGTTACTCCATGATGTAGGCTGGCTCACAGTGAGGATATCTGGGACCAGAACCTCCCCTGGCCTGGTCATGAGAGGTCAACCCCCTCTCCTAAGCACAGTGAGAATGGTAGTGAACGTCTGCAAACCCGACCTCAATCGAGTGTCACTGCAGTCGATGGGGAACTTTTTGTGCAGCAGATCCTGCTGGTGTAGCTTCTGTCCTCACTTTGCAATCAGAATTCAGAGCATCACTCTAGATTGAACTCATCTCCTCTGATTTTTAAGTAGTTCACCTGTAGTTACTCTAAGACCTTTACTAGGAGCGCACGCAGCTGTCTCAGTTCAGGTCCAGGGAACAGCAGGGTTTCCTTGGGACCTGCGGCAGGGAATTCAGTCCTTACACAGAGTATCTCCATCTCCTCAAGGGCCCAGTGCTGGAACAGCTGCTTAAACAATTATTCCAGACTAGAAAAACCTGAAATTAGGCAATTAAACTGGCAAAATACCTCCGGTCATGAAGAGATCTATTCATCTCTGGGTTGTGGGGTTTCTGTGCTTTTTTCCCTTAGTTTTCTTTTAATTAATATTATTATTAGTATTAGTATTAGAATGGATTAGTTCTACACTTATCTTATTTGCAAGCTAAAGAATTATAGATAGTAATTGGATAATCTCTCAATTATCCCCAGTGACTTAATTATCATCATTAACCGTATTTATTTTACTAAGTCGGAGGATTTCTTTTGGGGGTTTCATTCTCCAGCCCTATTAGTTTGACTGATAAAGGAGCATCCTGGCACCAGCGAGGCAGTGCTACACAATTATTTCAAAACTGATGGGTAAAAGAGAAACCCCCAGTTCTACAGCAGGGATAGGTCTGAAATCAGAACTCATAGCTCACAACTCGATTATGTAAACGATGACATCTCATCTCCGCGGTCCTGGTTATACGGTGGGGTTTGTTGTGCTGCGCTACAAGCACCGGTGACTGTAAAATGAAAGGCAACGCGTAGAGCAGACACAATGCTTTAAGGAGAGCGTGCTGGGCTCTGAAATTTCGGAGGTAATGCAGCTGCTCTGTCTGACTGATGCATTTGTATCTGAGCGTAATTAAAAAGCCCTGGAAGTGAAACTAATTCCTGCAGCCTTATACTAGGAGATGGATCGCCCACTAATGAGAAAGATCCAGTCTCCATAGCGATGTCAAACACAGGGCAGGGGGGGCTTTGAGCCCCATCTTGCAGCTGGTGAATTGCAGATGGTTTGGGCTAACATTAACGTTTGGGAACCCGCGTGATAGTGGTCCGACACCAGCAAGCAATGGGTTGCCTTGCTTATTTCTTCCTACCCCAATTTTCTGTGTGTTGAGGTGGTTTTTTTTTAAGAGCCTGAAGCAGAAAAACCATCTGACTGTTGGAAATTGCTTGATATTAGTTGATTATCTCTGGCTAAGTTGAGAACATTTGGCCTTGCTTATTTGTAATCATTTAACACGAGACCCCCACGGAGGGTGGTAATTTCCAGGGTACTGTGGTCTCTACGTATCGCGAGGCAGAGGACGGGGGGAACTGCCAAACGCATTTAGATGAATCTTTGAACTGCTGCTTATTATTCCAGGCCGCATCTTGTTTCAGCAGACCGAACACTGTTGATATTACATGTCACCAACTTGCTCATATTAGAAGCAAAATCATTTGATGCTCTTTGTCTGTTCAGAGCCACGAAACCAAGTTTTCAACGTAACCCCTAAATTCATTTAACCGAGCTGTCTACAGCTAGATATCCACCGAGGTGCTGTGCTCTAGGATGAAGGTTGCTGGGGTTTTTTCTCTCCTCAAATTCTCCAGGTGGTTACCTCGTGCCCCTTTAGGCCAAACCACCCTGTTGTTCAGCGCACCGTCACAGTGGTACTGTTGGTCGCCGTCCAGCAAAGCCCCAGCTCATTACCAGCACTGGCTACTGATGCAGCTTTTAATTACCTGTCGGATTATCCTGAGCTTCGATTGTTATGTTTTTAATTACAGTCCGTGCACTGCAATACCGTTTCAGTACCCAGATATCCATGTCATACACAAATACCTGCTTTCTGGTCTGACACGGCAGGAGCATCCCCACACCTCTGCCGGTAGCTTCTCCGTAGATGAGTAACTGGTTTTCCCAAGGTGATTTATTTAGACGACTATTTGATACCAGCCTGCAATCTCGTTGCCTTCAATGCACCTAGGACTGCTTTCCTCTATTTATTGTCCTCTGAACTTTATTCTCACACTCACCCTAGAGCCAAAATATCAAGACCAGTCGTAGATCAAATGCCAATATCTGGCGTAAATCCATGTAAGCCAACGGATTAGACAAGCAGAGAATCTGGGGCTGTATATATTAGAGAAAGACAGAAATAAATCTTACCTGCGCTGGGAGGCTGCATTAACTTATTGTGCTTGTAAGACTTTGGAAAACTTAATATAGATTCCTGTAGCAGAGGAGCACAGGGAGCTCCAGCATCTCCTCCGTGTATTTGGCAAGCCCGACCGCTACAAAGTCAGGCTGCTTTGTGCTTTTGCTTTCCTGCCTTGGTAAGCCCAGGCAGCGTGTTTGCTCACATGGACAAGTTTACTAGTTAAACCGGGTTTCTTCTTGCAGCAAAGGGACCTTGAGTGAAAGCAGCCTGTTTTCAGCATAGAGCACAGATGTTAAAATTCGATGGGAGTGAGGAGGGTGTCTTAAAATCACATTTCTGTTTAACCCGAATGTCTTCCCATGAGCTTCTCCCCCTAAAATTGAACCCAGTTTCACCAGGGTGTGGGGCACGAGGTGGAGTTGAGGCTGGGGGTACCAGGAGGGTGCCCACCCAGGCAGGATCTCATCCTTTGGGCTTGTTTCAGTGCTTCCAAAGCAAATTTTTCCCCAAAGGCAGACCTGGAGATATCTCTGCTGAGTCTCCTGACATCCAGCTTCTCTCTCAGACCTGGAGCAATTTGATAAGGCGAGAAGCTCAGCTCTCGGTTAAGATGCTTGGAGCTTTCCTCATTGCAGAGAAAAGCCTGAAGGCATGAAGTGGGGATATCTAGGAGGCTCAAAAACCAGATAGCAGAATAAACCTCTTGCCTTAAATATTAGCACTTCAAGCCTTTCCTCACAATCCTAACGCATGAGGACAGCGCCACAACTTTGGGGAGACCTGAGTACTTGCGTTTACTCATGCTGCTCCTCCCTAGAGAGGCACCTGCTGCATCCCACGAGTTTTAGTGCCCTCTCTGGGAAAACAGAGGTGTAAAACGAACGGGAACAAGGGTAGCGTATTCCAGGCATTTCCTTGCTGTTGCTGTTACATGGGGTTACAGCAGCGAAGGATTGCGTTTAAATCCCCAAAAAGGTTTTCAATTGAAAAAAAATAAAAATAGTCAGGTTTTGTAAAGTTCAGCCTTCAGTGTAATCTCCCAGTGATTTAGAAATGTAATTATAAAGCCAATTGACGGTGCCCTTTAAAATATGTCATGTAGGAAAATTAATTTTAGGATTTCTTTCCCTTTCCTTTTTTTTTCAGCTTCACTGCTGCTTCTTGGGCTGGGGAGAAGCACTCAAAGGTCCAGTGAACCTCTCCTCATAGGAAACAGGGAATAGTGGGGCGACAATAGGCAATGCCATCACGTTCCTCTTTCTTGCACCTCATTTTTCTGTATCGCAGGCCAGATGTTCTTTGTTCTCAAGACCTTCAGCCAGCACTGAACATAGGCAGGGACTAACCTACTTAATTTTTCAAAATCCTTAGGCAGTGTCTCAGTGGCAGTGTGGAAGCACCTTGGGATGAGAGCACGCTCATCCAGGAAGGTGCTGTGGGATGCAGCCAGCAAGGATCATCAAGACTCCTGCACACGATTCCCTGTGCCTGGAAGGGACTCTGTTAGCCTCACCCATCTTTCACAACCTAAGCACAGCCTGAATGAAGTTGCTGCAAAACAAGTTGCACAAGTACAGACTAATATAATTTGTCACAATTAGGGCTTGATTGGATGTTTTCACTCAGGGTGATCCAGGCCAAACTGTTACAAATGACCTCTTAGCCTTAGAGCATAAAACAATTTGTTAAATCAAGGGGGAAACTGGAAGGAAGGGAGCTGGAGTGGCCATCTCTGCTGGCCATGCACCCGTCTTGTCTAGTACCTGAGGACAATGCAACTGGGTCTTGGAAGCGCTCAGAAGCAGGGAAGGTGGCCAGCACATACCATTCAGGAACATTCCTAAGTTGGGAGGAGTATTTTCATCTCTGTGAGAGTGTCATCCATGTGTTTGGCATTCATTTCCATTTGGCTAGAAAGGTGGGAAGGGAGGAGAAATGGGAATTTATTTTGCAGAACCCTCTGGGTCTGCAGCAAGGTCAGGGGCAGCAGAGTGTGTGTGCAGGGTTTGAGGAGATGTCTCTCTGAAAGTGGGGATGGTCACTCACAGCATGTGGGAGCTGCCCAGTTTGAGGCTTGGGAGATGGAGGCTTTAGGGCTGGGCTTTTCCAGCCTCTCCCTAGAAAAGACTGCACTTTGCAGGGAGTGCTGCTGTTAAAACCAACAAACGTTCAGAAGGTCACTGCTTGGAATTCCTCACCACCACCCTGGTGAGAGCCCTAATGCACAATTCCCTTTCAAACTTCCCCCAGCCCAGCCTTTTATTTCCAGCTGAGTAGGTGGTGAAAGAGTTGCCAATCCCCGAAACACATAGCCATGCTGCACCCAGCGTTTGCGGCAGCATCACAGCTTGTGAGAGGACAGCAAGGGACTGCAGTTAGAGACGGGGTGAGGTGCTACTGAATGTAAACAAGAGTTTGAGGCTCAGCTTGGCTTCCTTTTTCAGCGGCCAGGGCATGAAGCATCCGCTTCACCTTGGCACTCTGCATCACTCATGAAACAAGTGCTCGTAATGATGAGATGACCGCTCCGCGCTTTCCTCCGCTTGCAAGCAGTTGGTGGTAATGACGTTCATTATGCATTCAATAGGCTATTTTACAATATGAAGTCATTTAGAAAAGGATAATTAGTCCACAGCTTGCTTTTCATTTTATTTAATTTTCTTTACTTCCGTTTGAGAAAAAAAAAAAACAGGGGAAAAAAAAACCCCAACCCCAGTAAGTAGGAACTGTGTTATTTTTGCAGCAAGGAGAATGGAGCTATTTGATTATCTTTACTCGCAAGAGATATCATGCAAATGGTGCCCCATTTTTTGCTGAATGATTTCTTGCAATCGAGCATCCAAAAGAGCATTTTAATCTCAATGTATGCTCTGCTATTGTATCAAATTAAGAAGAGCAGGCACGGGAGGCTGCTCAGTGAAGAATCCTCTTTTCCATTAATTTGGATGTGTTAAGTGCACTTAACTTAAGAAGCCAAAAATACTCTTGTAAAAACATGATTGCACAATGGGATTTCTTTCTAGGGCTTCACTCATCTACAGCATTCATCACGGCTAAAATTAAAGCGGGGGTGAAAGAGTAGCATCTCCAATTAACAGAGGCGCATCGCTTATCCGCTTGTTTTGGTTGGGTCTGTTAGTTTGATCCACCGAGGCAGGCATCCTACACACCTCCCAGAGCAGAGGATTTGGGGCTCTCAATGCTTCCCTGCACTTCCAAATTCCTTTTGCTTCTCTTACAACAGCGCAAAACAAAGCAGCCTCTCTTAAAAGGGCAGTCAGGCAAAAATTGACTTCTCAGCTTATGAAATGGCAACCGTTTTGCTCCACGGTGGTACTTAGCCATTGGCAGCTCCAGCACAATGACTTGATAGCCCAGGGAAGATGGATCCCAGTGGTTTCCAGAGGCTGAAGGAATAAGCTTGATACCAGCACTCTTGTTTCTTTCGAGGTCCCTTCCGATCACTAATGATTCTATGATTCAAGCAAGGATTCACGTTGTTGCATCCCCGGAGATGTCTTTGCTCCCTGCCTGGCCACAGCCTCCACCCGGGGGTTTCTTGACTCCTCTGAGTTTAAGATCTGGTTAAGGGGAGCTTCCACACCTCATTTTGGTGATGCACTGCACAGGCAGGCAGCACAGGCAATTGAAGTCATAAGGTTTTCTCTTTCTGTCAAAGGGAAATGTATTTGGGGGAAACTACCTGGAACTGCACTGGTACAAGGAAGCTCTTTTAGGTGACTGACCTATTTATTGAGAGCTCAAGTACGAGTTTAGGTAAGTAGTCCCTTGAGTTCTCTGGCCAACCACTACACTAGGAATTTCCTAAAGATGATGTCTCCTGTACAGTTAGAGTCAATAAGGCATGAAAGAAAGAAGATCTGAAGCAGCGTAATGTATGAAATATGAATTGCACAGCAGCCTTGGATTACAGCAAGTCCATGTGAAATGCCCGGTGCTCCCCTTTACTTTTATTTCTATTAATATTCCTCAACTAACAGTAAAGATCGATTTGAAGTAGAGAGCACAGAGAGTCATGGGAGCTTCATTAGCATGCAAATCTGAGTGAATTCATTAGCCCTGCAACTGATGCTGATGCTCCTGGAAACTAGTAAAAGAGTAAAGTCTGCAGAAGTAAATCAGGCCGTGCTAATGAGCCTGTTAATAAAGCTTTTGTAAGCCTTTTCCAGAGCCAAAGTGACAAAGCACACTGTCAACATTAAACCTCTGCTACTGTGCCTTGGATGAGGGACTCATATTTATTTCCTTTTTCTGGGGTGGTTTTTTTTTGTGGTGCTGGGGAAAGAAAGCAGAGAACCGTAGCAAAGGTAGAGAATGAGACAAAGGCAGTTACAATATTTCCTCATCAGAGATAAAAGTATTGTGTAGTTGCAGAAAAGAGACAGAATGACAAATGTAACTGTGCAAATAAGATCCATTTGACTGAAATTATATTTTAAAGATTAAAAAAAATAAAGGGAGAGAACCAAATTTTTCATAATGGGACTTTCACCTTCTGGCTGTGTGTTCTCATTTTCCCTTCACTTTATTAAGCATAATTTCAGGATTGACTTTTGTTTCATCTCCTCCTAAACTCACAGAAATCCTTCCGGCACTAACGCAGTGCTGGCACCCGCAGCCCCATCAGCTCCTCACCACGGGGCATGGTTTGTGCTCAGGGGGAAAGGTGACCGGCCAGCCCTGGGACTCTGATCCATTCATTTTTATAGGAAGAGCCGTTGCAGGGCAGTCTCTGATCCTGAGGGAAATCTGGTGGGCTCTGATGGATGCAGCCCCACAGATCAGGGGCTCTGTGATGCAGGGAAGGGCTCTGGCTCTGCTGGAGTCAGTTTGGCCCTGCTGGGTCCATAGCTGCAGGTGCGGAAATGTGAGGGAGCTGAGAGCACACAAGTTAGGAGCAGCAAGTGGTCTCCTGGGTGCTCTGATTTCTTCTGGTATAGGCAATGCTGAGAAGGGAGCACCTTGTGTTTAACAGATTGAACAGTTCAGTTGAGTCCATAACACCTTAAAGTGGCCCCATACCAGCATTTTTTGGCCACTGTCGTTACAGGTAGGGTACTTAAAGGACTGGGTGATGTTCTGTCTCGAGATGGGAGCTTGATTCTAGCACTGAAGCATTTCTTCCTTCACCTTCTATTCTGCCCCCATTTCTGGCATTGCAAAGTTAGAGATCTCCTTTCCCTGCTATCACACTATGGCTTTGCTTTTTCCAGGTGGGAAATAAATCACAGTCCCTAATCCCCAAGCCCTGCCAAGATCAGCTGGGCACTCACACTGACAAGCCGTGATGCTGCTCATCCCCCTCGACCTTGTGTCTGATTCGCATGGCAGCAGCAGCTGCAGCAGGCGAAAAGGCTGCGGGTTCACCGGGCTCCGAGGCAGAGATAAGGGGGAGGCCAGTTAGAAATCTATTTGGTTTCTTTTTGCAGCAACCTCTTTGTGTAAAAGAGCTTGATGCAGGGGGAAACTGATTACTGCTTTCTCATCAAGTGGAAAAAGAAGTGCTTTATACACAGGCTGATGGAAAACTACTGGAATGCTTTTCAGTTTCCCTCTCTAACCTTTAGTGCTTTCTGGTGCCTTGAAGAGAACAAAACGCTGGGCTGGGGAAAAGGGGGAAATATATCAAAATATATTGGGAGGTAATGGCGAGTAATACAATGGGCAATGCGGGTGGGCAATAAAAAGGGAGGCAAGGGGAAGGCATCAAGGATACCATCGGAGAGTGGAAGGAAAGAAAGGGGGCAGAGAGAAAAGGTAAAAGCAGGAGAAGGAGGAAAGAAGCCACTTGTATAATGGGGATGGCAAAGGACAAAGAGGGAACGGGAGGAAGGCAGAGCAACAGCAGTGCAAGAGTAGTGATGAAGAATCAGTGAATGATGGAGCAGAGACATGAGTAGGGACAATCAGGGAGGAGAAATGGCATAGGGAAGAAGAAAAGGGAGGTATAGAGTGGTGGTGATGCTGCTGACCTGATTTTCCTTTAGCTTGCTTCCTTTCCATCATCCAGAGCGATGGCAAATGTTTGTGCTAGTAATGCTAATGCTTGGTTACCCCAAGGAAGAGGGAGCTGTAGCTAGCTGGCATCAGGGACGTTGTTTGCTCAGTCCTACGGGTTGAGGAGCTGTGCCTTTTTCACATCCTTGGACAGCTGCTGGCTTTTAGTCCTGCTTGGACTAAAAGGAGAAGGAAAGCACTGAGAGATACACAATGCCAAGACCTATTGGTCTGCCAACACCCCTACAGTTTGTGCTTTGTCCTTTGGTGCTGCTAAGCTGCCCACCTGCCCAAGGACATCTGGCTCCCTGCCTCCAGCTACAGATAGCTGAATTCAATTTGATATAATACCCAGAATCTTTCTGCTTTCACACCCAAGTTCACCCAGGTAGCTCATCCTGCCTGTAATCTCATGAGCTCAGCGCCGTAACGCTCCTGCTCAGCTGCATTTCTCACAGCCTGCTGCACAGTCACGCAGCTCTCGACATGCCACACTTGAGGTGCGATTGCCCAGACACCTGACATACCAACTGCCCCTTCTGCTTTGATTCTTCTTTCTTTTGTATCTCATCACAATGTCACGCATCCTTTATTTTTTGCTGCAGCTGCAAGAGCTTTGGGCAGCGCGTTCCTATAATAACTCCCATGCAGCTTAGTTTAGCAGATATTTGGGTTCTTTCATTCTTAGCTGCTGAATTACATTTGGTTATCAACGTGCATTATATCTGCTGTCAATTAGCTTTTATCTGACACCGTGAAATGACTTCACTCCTTCAGCCTGTTCTGAGCGCCGTCCCCCCACCAGCGCACCGCTGGCTTTGCATCAGCTTGCGAGGATCCAGGCAATTTTGTCGCACTTACTTTTTTACTGGTGCTCGTTACAGCTAAAGGTCAGTTGTGTTTCCATTGTAAGCCCAGGGATAACGGTGTGATCCAGCAAACTCTTTCTTGTGTAAAGGTAACAGGACTATTTGCATAAAAACTCTCACTCGGGGAGTCAAGATCCCACCTTTAAAACCTTGGTCCCGAGAGCAATGCAAAGGCTGGAACCTGGGACAGCAATCTTCCAAAGGCATCTTTTATAGGAGGAAACGATCAATATTAAACGAGGAGAAAAAGATACCTAATGGCTGGAGATGGCATGATTTCAGCTGTAAAGATGGGATCATCTTGTGAGGCATCTTGCTATGGCTTTTCAAATAGCAGAAGGAACTTCTTCCCAGTGAGGGTAATGAGGCATTGGAACAGGCTGCCCAGGAGGGTTGTGGAGTCTCCTTCTCTGGAGACGTTCCAGACCCGCCTGGATGTGTTCCTGTGTGACTTGGTCTGGGTGATCCTGCTGTGGCAGAGGGATTGGACTGGATGATCTTTCAAGGTCCCTTCTGATCCCTGATGGTTCTATGAAATCAATGGTACCGCCAGCAGCAGCCTCAGCAGCAGCAGCAGGGTGAAGCCCTACAAGGTCTCAGACAGAAGTCCTCAGCCACTGTAAAATGCACATAGTGGGTCTGTAAGGTTTAGCCAGATGGTCGCCTTGGCTGAGTGACTGGGGCTGTGTCCTCCACAAAACCTGTGCTTGGCTGCGAAGTCACTGCATGACGACCTAATCATCAAGTGCAGTGAAACCCAACAACAAGGCACGATGGCCTTGTTCTCACGGCTGAAGCTACTCACATCTCAGGAGGGTTTTCCTTGCTGTCACAGCAAATGTTTCAAGTGCTTCACCAGCTCAGTTGTTTGTAATTCTGGAGAATCCCTAAGGCTCAACGCTAGCCTTGAAAAACCTGTTCACATTTTTTAATGTATGCCAAAGCGTAAGCCCTGGGACAAATAGGAGAAGTTAGGTAGGCAAAGCAGCCACAGGAGAATTTCAGAAAGCCTTCAGAAAGCCTTGGCTGGATAACTCTGCACATTTTCTTGAACATGTGTCAAATCATAGAATCATCAGGGATCAGAAGGGACCTCGAAAGATCATCCAGTCCAATCCCCCTGCCACAGCAGGATCACCTAGACCAAGTTGCACA
>VZRI01008483.1:116004-193375 GCA_013397515.1 Upupa epops | reverse complement strand
CCTGACCCTTGTTGTCCCTCATTCCATTTCTCTCTTCCCAGCTCTCCAGCCTGTCCAGGTCTCACTGAATGGCAGCACAGTCTGCTGACACCACCCAGGTCTGTGTCATCAGCAAACTTGCTGACAGTGCACCCTAATCCCTTATCCAAGTCATTAATGAATAGATTGAAGAGGACTGGTCCCAGTATCGATCCTTGGGGGGACTCCACTAGACTCAAGCCTCTGTCCCATTAACCCCTACTCTCTGGCTTCTGTCCTGCAGCCAGTTCATGATCCACCTCACTACCCAATCATCCAGCCCACACTGCCTCAGTTTGGCCGTGAGGATGCTACGTGAGTCTGTGTCAAATGCCAGCCTTCAGACCCTGGGTCACCTGAAAGAAAGGCAGCATTTGGGCTTGGCCACTGGTGAGGAAACGTTAGTCCTGGACAAAGGCAACACTTTCTTTTCAAAATTAGAGAACCCCCTGGTGCTAAATAATTTAGTTCTTCCTTACTGTGAAAATTCCCAGTGTTCAACAGCCCTCCACAAGTTGCAGCGCGGTGCTCCTGGGGCTAGATGTCAGCTGCAGTAGTAGTAAACATGTACACACTACTCATTTAAGAGTGTTTAAAAGACTTCTTACTGTGCCCAGAAATTACACCTGTGCTTTCTTACTTGCCCATGCTGTTGTCTTCGCTTCTCAGGCTATATTAAGGCTTTCCACCTTAGAGCTGAGAAGTATAAATACCTCTAAGCCCTGGCTGTTTCTCCAGCAAACCATTTGCGCTGAGGGACAGACACAGTTAATCTGAACAGAGGGGAAAAATATGGGTGCGTTGTAGTAGGGATGGCAGGAGATGTCTGCCCCTCCTGAAGACTCTTGACTTTTCGGGAGCTCTGTGGTGTTAGCTGAAATCCCTGGCAGTTGCACTGCTTGACTTCCCAGAGATGGGGGCCTGTGATATTCTGACTGCATTTTCTCTCTCTAGAAATGATGAAGGGAGACAGAACACGTAGTACCCGGAGGAGCTACATCAGCGGAGGAGAAAGTGGATGCAGGGCAGCAGCAAGGCATTGGCCTCTAATAAACTTTTCCATTGTAGGAGATTCTTTCGATTTTTGAGATGACCTGATGGGAACAAGAATAAGAGGAGAAGTTGTCAGTAACATAAAATACCATATTCAGAAGGACTGATCTGTTTGCATCATACTGCTAAATAAAGGGAGGAACTGAAACAGAGGTCCTGGTAATGTTAGTGAATTCTGCATTGATCTCATTCATCCTCTATTTTGTGTGGGAACTGTCACACAAACCAAAAGAGAAAAATAATCAACCCAAAAAAAACATGAGAAAGGAATTTATTTCAACCATTTAAATATCTCTGATGACACGAGGGTACTTTGGACACGGTGAAGCTGATCCTTGAAGCTGTCTGATATGACTAAGGAAACCAAGACTTTTGAAATAAAGGGCTGGTGTAGGACCCGTTTGGCACCTCCTCTCCGATAGTGACAGAAGAGCTGAGAGTGAACCTTCATTGAATGCATCTGATCCAGCCCATCCCCACACCTGCATGTACACAGTGGTAGTGGCTGCTATCGGGTCCAGACCCAAGTCTCAGCAGGCTGCTGTCCCCCACAGTTTTTATGGAGGTTTTATGGGTGATTTTTTGTGAGATCAAAGCCAACACTGGTTTTACATCAAGGTAAACATCTGCTGCTGCACCTTTGCTGAGAACTTTGTGGTTCACCCAGTATATTTAACCATCATGAAGCCCTTGCTCTCTATTTCACAAACGTATTTCACCAAGCCTCTGAGAAATCCGTATTAATGATGTCTGAATCTTAAGAGATGCCTTCCAAACTCCCTCCTCCATTCATTGCAGCTCTTGAAATCATGTGGGGAGCGATCAGCTCGTCTCCTCTCAAGTTCAGATCCTGCCTCTCCATTCTGCAAGCGAAATTATTTCTGTATGTCTGCACCCATAAACTGAAGTGCACTTGTGCTTCCAACTTCCGCGGACTACCAGACAGTTAGCAGTGCTACAGCTCCTATTAACGCCTGCAATTAGCACTGACAAAAGTGCTGTTCCCTCACTCCCTGCTACCGCGCTTCCTTGATTGGTTTTTCAGAAAATCCCAGTTCAGTCTAATATCTCCCTGGTAGTCATGTTTCAACAGAACAGCGATGTTAGTGAGGCATGACAGTGCTCTTTTTTTCCTCAACCTATACTGAACATCCTTAATCAAGCTTTGCTTTTTTTAAAAATAATGGGTCTAATTCTCTTTTGGCTTACAGTATATTCACGCTTGTGTAACTCCATCAGGCCACAGCCCCAGCTCCTGTAAACTGGCAGAGCTCTTTTGACTTCATTTAAACCCCGGGAAGATTGGTAATAGCTGAAGATGTGGGCTGCTGATTTCCAAGCCATTCCTGATTTATGCCAGCTCAAAAGGATAATGGGTTCTAGGGATTCTGTTTTACTTCTTTTTCCCTTAGATCCACACTCTTTTCCTCATTTACATCAGGTCATGCGCAAAGTACATCCAAGCAACTGCTTGTTTCTCGACATCCTGCTCCCTCTGTTTCTGCTGACCCTGTTTTAAAGCTCCTGAAAGAACCCACAGACTTCCCTAAAGACTCTCAGGAGGGTCAGGCCAAACGGTCATAAAGAGTTGCCTGGTACCACGATACACATTGCATTCTGTGTTCTCTAAATCAAACATGGTCCTCCCATATGCAGATGGTTGGACTCTGCCATAGTCAGACTCTGCTGTCTGTGGCAAACTTCCAGGAGGAAACAAACCTTCAGCACATCTCTGTCACAACCCGACAGAGACGACATGTCCTCAGCAATTGTGCTTAGTGGGGCCGCAACCAAGAGCGTTATTGTTCTTCCCTCTCCCCGCGTTCAATAGCCGTATGTCTGCTGGCGGTAGCCAGCACCCACAGCTCCGAGGAGAGCAACAGGCAGGTAACGAAAGTGAAGAGGACAGACTCAGCCTATTTCTGCTCGCTGGTGTCAAAGTTGTCTTTGCTAAGATCGTGGCCAATTTGAAACGCGAGAGAGATGTGAACTACGAAAGCAATGTGTTGAAGGGCTGCTGGTCGCAAGTCCATCCCCACGATCAGAGAGCACACATTTATAGTGGCAGTACAGCTGCTTGTCTGATATTAGACTGACGTTTAAATTAGGCACCGACTTGGCGATAGCTCTGATTGCGCCTGGGACTTCTGAGTGCGGCACAGGGCAAATAAATAATGATGTCTGCAGCAGTAGATAGAGCTGCTGTTACTAGCTCTGATACAGCTCTGTGAAACATTGGGTGAAACATCAGCCTGGCTGACAGATTAGAGATTTCATAGGCTTCAGCCTCAAGAATAAAGAAAATAAAACTTGGAACTTTTTGTTGATAAAAGTAGCCAAGAAGGAATCTTCCAAGGACCTGTAAAACCACTATGTGCTTCCCGCTGGTGACAGCACCCACCTTCTACTTCACTGTAGAAAGAGACTTTACTGTAGTGATTGTGCTGTAGTTCTTTGATAAACTTCTCATAAAATTGGGGATTTATGGATCTGGAATACTATGGAATGTCCAATATATGAGTTTTTTTTAGAAGGAAGGTGCCTAGTAGTTGGGTTTGCACTGACTCACTGCATAACCTGTAACCTCTCCTGTACCGTGCTGCTCAGAGAGACCTGCAAAAAGAGTCAGGCTGGTTCATCCAGTTCTGAACTGTCAGGTTTTTAGTCTTCCCTCTCTCCTTTCACAAGAAGTGCTTCTCTGCAAGGACAGAAGGAGCAGAGACCTGGTGAGGCAGGTGCAAAGGCTAGAGACGTGTTTGCATATCCTCTTGACCATATTACGCTGTGTAAGACAGCAAGACACCTACCCATAGGTATTTGGGACTGCCGCACAGTGACCTCCCATAGAGGAAATCACTTCAGTACCCTGCTCTCTCAAAGTTGTAGTTGCCCACAAAATTCCTCACAGTTGTGCTTTGATGTCTTCGTCGTTCTGAGCCTTCAGGAACAGGACTGTCTCCCAGATTGAATTGATTTGCACCCCATGCTCTGAAGGGTTTCAGTACTGGTTGGTGTTTGGGGCTTGGCTGCACAAATCAGAAGGCTCTGGTATCATCTTTATTGAAGGACAAATCCTGGCACTTCCCTTCCTGTAGGACTATTGTCATCATTTATCATCCTGTATAAGCATCACATTCGATGGTATGAATGCTCACTCCTGACCCCACCGACAGCACGAACAGATAGAACGCCATGCTTTTGCGCAATTGCTTCCTCTCAGCCGCTGCTCAGCTTTTGATAGGGGCTCAGATGACTAAATCAGCACAATTTATGGAGTAGTGCCTGTTGTGACTCACTGATTTTTCCAGCCCTTACAATACCAATGCTTTTGTTCCCCAGTGAGAAGCCTTTCCCAGCATCACTCCAACCCCAGGAAGAGCAGCTGACCCCCAGAGCAAGGCTCCCCACCCTGCAGGGCTCCAAGAGACAGGTAAGGCAAGGAGTAAGGACTCAAACCAACTCTTAGTGCTAATGCAATGTCCTCTCTCCATCCTCCTCCCAGAGCTTTGGTTTCCCCAAGATGTTAAGAAACAGGATTTGATGTTATTTTCATTTAGAAGTGGTTTCTAACCTGTGTAAGAGCAGAACTCACCAGCCATGACTACAAGCTCATGTCAGCTTTAGTCTGATTCAGATACCACATCCTGAGATGTGAATCAGAACTGGGGTACAGGCAGTGTTGGAGGGGGAAAAGCAGGCTGTTTGCTACACAAACACCCTTGCTGAATGCCCTGCAACACTTCTGTCCAGGAGGGCAGGGACTCTGCAGGGCATTAGGTGTTTTCTGCTGTGGATAAGATGCGTTTGCTGAAAGTTGTTGCACATTTAGAAGCCTCTTACAAGACGCTGGTTCATAAAATCAAGAGTAGGATAGTGGCTTCTTCCTCTCCACACTACGTTATGGTTGAACTCGTGGAAATAAAACAGTTCTTGAAGAACACTTGGTGAATCTACATAATTAAAAACCTTTCCTGCTGGGGGTTAATGATTTGGGTAGATTAACTTGATAATGTAATGTAAAATGTTGAAATCAAGAGTGTGCATCCAGGAATACTGGTGCCGCTCTGCAATGGGAGACAATTTTAAGTAAATAACCAGAGAAAGTATTTTGCAATTAAATTAAAGATGTTTCCAAACTACTGTACTATGCTATAAAAAAACGTCAGCTCGAAAAGTCAAGTTTCATTTATTTTAATTAGCGCTGTCATGAAGTATTCCATTCGGCAAACACTGACTAACAAGCCCTTTTCCAGACACCGATTTGAAACGTGTGAGTCGCAAAAAAATGAGCGTAGACCCTTCAGGTGGTGTCTTGTGGGCTCTATCCCTCAGGTAGTCGAGATCTGCCTCACTCCACCAAAGTCAGTGTGGCAAAGTGAGGTGCATCAGGTGGAACCAGAGGCTTTAGTCTCCCTGATCTGCCCTTTGGGAGGTGATGTAAAGTCTACCCACCTCAGTCAGAAGATTCCTGTTGTCCTCAGAGAAATTCAGGTTCAAAGCTCTGTGTTCCAGGGTGAATTCTCAGTGCCTTTCGCTGTTCTCACACTCAAGTTATTTAACTGGAGAGGCATCGGTATCAAATTGATGGAAAGCCAAAGTGATCTTGATCCTCCTTTGAGACTTGCTGTTGAATTGCATTATATATAAGCAGCGAAGCTTTTTTTATTATTAATGGGATAGAAAATCAGAACCATCGATGAAAATTATATAAGTCCTATTAAGATGGATGAGTTGGAGTTAAGTCCGTGTATGCATAACAAGATTGTTCTCTGCAACTCCTGTAAACGTGTATCGTCCTCTCATGGGAGCATCTCACCCGGGTGTAAAGAGGCAGGGGAAATGCCACCACCCTCTGCCTGGTGGGCAGTTGTGTAGGCAGTGGCCGCACATGTGCGAGCATGAGGCCGCTCTGGGGGACAGTCTGCTCCAGGGTGATAAATCTGGGGCTGCCACCCCAGGAGCCGACCTTCTTTAGGATGTCTTGCTTAATTCCCTTTCTCTGTCGTCCAGTTTGTTTTCACATCTGCCAAGTGTTGTGGCTCCTTCTGCATATCCAATGAGGGGATTACTTCGCAGGCTTAAGTCTCTCTCCTGAAAAGAGGAAGTTACACTGATAAAACCATGTTGTCTGCACGGGGAGGCTGGTGAGGAATAAACCTCACTGAGTCGAAGGGCACAGTCAGTTCTGTAGGAATGCCTCTTGCTTCACACAGTTACCATCACACACAAGAGGGCTCAAAGCAGCCTTTGTGCAGCACAAAGGGAGTGAGTGACAAGCAGCTATTTGGGGCTGCCCCCTAATTTGGGTAAGCCCCACATATATAGATTCTGTACGTACCCTTTTCATTTCATCCTGTTGCTCGTAGCTAAACCCCCTTCTTCCGCCTTAATTTATCCCTTCTCTCTGTTAACACCCTTCAAATACTTACAGACACTTCCCCCTTCCTTGCCATTTAGCCACGCTTTAATCTTATCTCTTTATTCATTCATCATAAATCAATCTCTCCTGCTCCCTAATCAGGCTGTGCAGCAGCTCCTCTGGGAGCTCCCTCCAGCCCACTGTGCTAACGAGCAGGACCGAGTGCCAGGAGCCTCGTGGGTGACGTGGCACCGTGCCATGGGGGATCTTTAACGCCCAACCCCAGGATGTTGTGGTTTCCATACGCTGCCCCCACCTACCCTTCTAGCACCTCCTACTGCAGGATTGATGTCTGTTGTCCTCCTCCTGGCAGCCCTAAGTATCTTATCCCCATCTTGGGAGGAGTGGCTCTGTGCAGCTAATAATAATAATCATGATTTTCCTTTTCCCATTCAGAATCTATTCTTTTCTTCTACCTGTGTGTAAGCGATTGAGCAACAAGGACATTCACCTCTTTCCTTCTTACCTTATAATAAGCACTAGCAAATCTCTGTTGAGTTTGAACTCAGCACGTGTGCACTCTGCACCTTCAAGTGGGTCCTAATCCAACTATTATACAGCTGAAAGCATGCGAGCGTTTAAAGGATCCACAGCTTTTCTCCCCACTCCCCAGGGGTAATGCGCACAAACCCACCTGGCAGCAGGTCCCTCCTCAAACCTTTACAGCGGCAGCAGCACGACCTCTGAGCAGTCTCCATCTACGCAGGCTCCTGCATCTGATCTCTCCGCAGTTAATCTGCGATCTTCATAAAAATTACTGCTATTAGGTTGTCTTTCACCATCTTATTCCCATGCTGAATGCTTCTAACGCTCTCAGCAACTTTCATCTTGGCACCCCAGAGTCAGCTCTGTAGCCCCTTTGCTTTGAATTATACTGGTCTATGAAATCCTCTCTTGAAAACTGACTTTATCTTTCTTAGTGTTTGCATTCACTACAGATGAGGGCCGAGCTGCTCCCTCGCTGCTGTGTCTTTGGGCACTCAGAGCAAGCCGAATCCTTGATTTGGAGCCAAGAGGAAATTTGCCCCTCAGACCATTATGGCAGGATTGTTCTGGTTAGTTTCCTCGCCTTCTCCTTCAGAAAATGCTGCAATCTCTTTCTGATGTTGCCTGGCTCTGACATGCAGACAAGTGAGCTTTCTTGCCCTCTCTGTGGTACCTTACAGGTTTGTCTTTTCATCTTTCACCACAAGCCTGCACTTGTTACATGTAAGAGGGACTTGGTGATTGCTCTGGTCTCTCCTTAGTCTGTGTTTCTACCTTTTCCCAGTTCGATTCACTTACGTTTCACCATCACTGGGCTATTCTGAGTACCTTTTGTTCTGTGCCTGCTTCTTATTGATGCTGCTTTGCTGTTCATCCATCGTTTTCTCTAGTGGCAGTGACCTTGTCTACCCCTTGAATATCTCCTGCTAGTGACCATCACCACCTACGATTTCTCCTTCCTCACCACCACGCGGTCTCTAGTGGCTTACAAAGAGAGCTATTCTCTATCCTCTTCTCCATCTCCTCTTCATCTGTTGGGATCTTTTACACCTTCACCTGCTCTTCTACCAGTCAGCTCTGCTGGAGTGACTGCCCACTGGTCTGACTCTTAGAGCTTGGGGCTTTGCCTGCTGTCTCCCAAGCAAACCATCCCGCTTCCTCACCTTGTCCTGGTTTTCCAGGCAGCCCAGCCAGTGCAATCACTTCAGCTCACTCCCCAGTTCATCTCGCATTCACTTTGGTTTAATGGAGTGAAATTCAGCTGAAGTCAGAAACAATTACTGCAGTTGATGTCTCCCCAGTTTCTCACACAAGTCTGGAAAGCGCACTGGATCAGATCCTTGTACCCTACACTTAAAATGAGCCATTTCACAGTGTGTTAGTAACTCTGCTGCTTTCAGCGCCCCAATAGCACGAGATGACTTTTCTTTTCTTCAGCATGATGGACTGAACTATTCATGGCATTGTCAGAGATCAGAGGGAGAAGGAGAAGACTGAAACAACCAGGGAGCAGAGGCAGGGCAGAGGGAAGGAGACTTGCTCATAAAAGAAATTGGTGGGATGACAGCGAGATGAGCTGTGATCTAAGCCCTCCTCATACCTTGCATTTTTACACACACACTCAAAGCATATTTCAGGGCTTGAGAGTGTTTTCTCCTTTCTTGAGATCTATTTTGTCATTACTGTAGCTGACAGATGCTGGGGAGAATGAAACGCTTTGGTTAGCCTCAAACACCTCAGTCCTTAGGTTGAAGCACAGCGATGTTCTGGTAGGCTGACACCAATCAAGGCAAACAGACAAAGGTAAGAATTTTGACTTGGGATCCAGGAAACAAAGGGAATAAGTGAATTTAGACTTACAGCTCAAAGGAAGGGATTCATAAGCCCCAGGAAAAGTTTCTCTTATCAGCACCCTGTGCTTTGAGAGCAATGGGCTGATTCATGAGGATTTCTGCAGCCTCTGCCAGGCTATTGTGGCTGGATGAGTACTGGGTACCACCCCTGTTCTTTGGACTTTGTGCCACAGCCAAGGTCATGGGCAACTGGGGGAGGAGGAGGGGGTGTGTGTGTCCTTGACCATCATAAAGATTGATCACTTCTGAGATTGGTCTCAAAAGGATTTGTGACCTTGATTGTGATTTGGTGGCACCAGTGGTCCACAGCAAGTCATTACCCCCGGCACTGAGTACACTGTCCAAAGGGAAGAGAGACCCCTGTCCTTACAGCAGCTCTAGTCCCAGCCTCCACAGCTCTAAATCACCTCTGAGCATCCCTGTGGGGCATCACGCATGGCAAGGCATCGGTGATTGACCTCAGTGGATGGTCAGAACAGGGTCACGATACACTAGTCCTCAACCATGGAGGTGTCACCACGCAGGGGAATTTTAAAGCAAGATGGGATGGGTTGGAGGCTGAGCTTGGTCGCATGGTGGTGAAGCCCCTGGGTTGGTGTCAGTGAGAATGGCCCAGGAACTGGCCCAACAGAGCCAATGGGGAGTTATGGGCTGGAGCTAACACTCACTGTGACTCTCTTATGTGAAAAAAGGAGAGAGGTTTTTGCAACCAAACGTGGAGCTGTTTGAAATTCAGAGTTTGTCGCTGTGAATTCAAGAACAGGCCTTCTTTCAAAGGAAATTTCTGAGATGGAGTATTAAGAAAAAACCAGACTACTTTCTAGTAAAAATGGCCAGCGAGGAGCCCTGCTCCTGAGTGAGGCTTTGATAACACCAGCCCATTTGCCATGGCTTGGGCATTAAAAATACAGGGAAACGCTCTCAGTCCAGAGCTTGTGCAGAAAACAGACCTTGTGAATGAAGAGAAATAGGGGATGCCTGAAGAAAAACACTGATATCCTCCTTTAGGAGAGCAGCGCTCAAACACATGCTCGGTGCTGGGTGTGTGATTAAGGCGTGGAGGGAACTTCCCCACGTACCATGCACTGGGGAAGAAACCTCCTGAGGACTGTGCCCGGGCTGCAGCAGGATTCATCACTCTGATTTAGTATTGAGCCCATTTGTGCCAATGAATTACAGCACTTTCCTTTTCCCCTCCTGCAGCATAAAGGGACTGGAAGGAAAGGCTGGTGAGAAGAGGCTGAGGCAGCTGCGGGTGTTTAGCTTGGAGGAGACTCAGGAGGGACCTCATTACGCTCTACAACTACCTGAAGGGAGGTTGTAGTCAGGTAGGTGTCAGCTTCTTCTCCTAAGCAACTCGAAACAGGATGAGAGGGCAGGGCCTGAAGCTGCTCCAGGGAAGGGCTAGATTGGGTGTTAGGAAGCCTTTCCTCACGGAAAGGTGATCAGACGCTGGAATGGACTGCTCAGGGCAGTGCTGGAGTCCCCATCCCTGGAGATGTTTAAGGACAGACTGGATGTGACACTTAATGCCATCATCTACGTGAGTGTGGTGATGCCAGGTCATGGGCTGGATGATCTTAGAGGTCTTTTCAATAATTCTATGATTCTGTGTGATTAACAGCAGCAAAACCAAGTCGCCTGCAAATCCCTTCCCCTCGGGTATCCAAACAAGCCCTGCACTGAGCATCGTCCTGCTGCGGTGAGCTGGGTACGGAGACTGGGGTGAAAGAAGGGGTAAAGCCCAAATCTCTCCATCTTTGAGCAGCTTTGCCTCAGCACTCTGAACTGTGCAGAACTCCTAACACGATGAGAAAACCACACGGGTAGAGCCGTTTTCTGTCCCCAGCCCGGGCTGCTCCCTCGCCGCTGCCGAGCCCCGCAGCCCCGGGAGCAGAGAGCCCTCACCGGGGCACGTTGTGTAACTTAACAGTGACATCCAGCGGTCACCGAGTCCCCTTCCGACACTGGTCTGGTCGGGAGAAACTCGCCGAGACCCATTTCTCATCTAAACGGGGGGATATTTGTACCCGGGCAGAAGCCGAGGTGGGTTCCAGCCGTACCCGCAGCTTGGGATGCCCTATCGCCGGTCCAGCCCCCACCCCAGCACACACTGGCAGCTCCACTCCAGCGGGCATTCAACTTCTGTTCTAAACCTCAGCCTACACAGCAATCTCAACTTCATCCTGTTTTTTTCACAACTTTATAACCCCCATGTGTTTGCAGCATCATGGATGTTATTAATAATTAAGCTGTTAAAAATGTAAAAATAAATCAAAACCCTATTACACGTTAGATCACAGAACCTTTTCCTTCTCCTGGTTATTACCCTAAACACAAAAATAAGCAGTTTTCATCTGAAGTTTAACATTACGGGCATGTTTTTATATGATAATTCAGTTTTCAAAAAAAGAGTCTAACTGTGAAGTTTAATGGTACCACATGAAGCAGCTTGTCAGTTCATATTTATATTCAAATCTGGGCTTTCACAGCTCCCAGTGTGTTACTGGAGTGTTTTGTTGAAGATATTCTGACAGGCTTTTCTCAAAACTGTCTCTAGGAAAAGCAGCATAAAAACCTGCAAAGAAATAAAAAGCTTCCTACACTTCTGGCTCAGGGTTTGGGTGCTCAAGGAGGGGAGCTGTGTTTCCTACGTGCACACAAGGATGATGCTCAAAGGCTCAAACGTTTAGCTGCTGCCACTGCAGCCCTTCTGACTGTGCTTGTCTTCTCCTACCAGCAAGGGTTGGTTGCATCAACGTCTTGGAGGAGCCCCCCAGAGGTTAAAAATAGAGAAAGCTGAAGCATGGGAAGCTGCAGCCACCAGAGCATCGCTGAACCCACCCATGGAGGTCAGGTACCAGTTTGGGGTTTCTCCTCTGGGGTACAAGCCAGGTGGCTATGGGTGGCCAGAAGTGTTTTAGCTGGTGGTTTCTCAGCGCTGCTCTCAATGCTGAGATGGATGCAGCCTGCTGAGCACAGCTTCGACCTCTCGGGTTACAGGACCTGCCTTACCACAGGTAGCAAAACCTGAACCATTATTCATCATCTGTTGCTATACAGTGAAAAATAGGGGTCACTTCCCTGCTGACAGGGGTTTGCGAGAGAAGGTCTTACTCCTACCCTCATCCTAGGTGGGGACACATCACTAAACCCAGCTTGGCTGCTTTATTTAAAGGAAGATTTTGTTCTGTACTTCCCACAAAAGCCACATGCACTCTGAATTAGCCTCCTGTTGCTCCCCAAGTCCTTCCTTCTCCTCCTTAGCTGACGCTGCAAAGAAAAAAGGCTGGGGGAAGCAGAAGAAGTGCCCAGAATCACAGCCACTTTGCAACACAGAGCTGCACACAATGTTCCTTGAGGGTCAGGAAGGCAAAATCTAGGGCAGAACCCTTCCTCACATAAGTGGGACTTCCTAACACTTCACACTAGCAATTCAGTGAGAAACCTTCAGCTTGTGGGAGAGCTCAGATGGCTTCTGAAGCTGCCCTCCTCTCAGAGGTCACCGCAGTACAAGCAACAGCCCCACTGTCAGCAGCCAGGAAATGTATTTCATTTTAGTATGAGACGTGGAGGGTCTGAAGTGACTTCTGCTGCCATGGCGTTGAAATAGACATCTGCTGCCTTCAGCTCTGCGGTGTGAGATGTTCCCTTCAGTCCCTCTGTAGCTGACAGCTGCATTTCATGGTCTCATGTCCACTCCAGAAACTAAAGCATCCTTTTGCAAGCCAGGGTGAACAACCTCTCCTGCAGCAACTCCTGATTCATGAGGGTTAACCTGACCTGGTGCTTTTTCTCTTCTCTTCTCTCTTGGCTATACTGCAGACGCCTGAGGACAAGGTGACCGGAGCTTGGGTCCCTCCCTCTGCATGACCTTGGGTGAGTCACTCTGCTCCATCCTATGCTTTACCGTGTATCAGTGGGGTGGAAGTCACAGAAGTGGAGGAGGTGAAGAGATAGGCACTGTGCACGGGGTCTTGGCAGCGATTCCCCCCTGCCCCACATCCCCTTGTGTCTTCATCTGCTAGCGCTGCCCACCGCTGGGTTACACAACTGCATCGGCCGCATCCCCCAGCCTGACCGCAGGAAGCGCATGCTAATTCCTGATTGGCTTCTAATGATCCCAAACCCCTCTACTGACTCAGGCGACAGCTAAATTTATCCCAAGGTTAGGGTGACTGCTGTATTGAAATCTATTTAAAGTCAAAGCAAGTGCTTCAGAATAACGAGTGGTTACACAACTCCAGAGACCAGGCAGCCTCCCGTATTCCTTTTTTAATGGAAAAGGTACCATATTCCCATATTTGTAGGTGCTAATTGTCAGGAACGCTGTCAGATGCTTCAGCAAATTGAAAATGACAACATCAACCTGTTCAATCCATTAAAAACTCTCCAGGATCGTAAGGGACATTGTCAGCCAAGTATTGCTGGCATCCCTGCGGTAAAGCCATCTTGCTTCTTATTAATGACCGGCTTTGCAGATGAGCAGATTGTCTTAGCATGCATCGCTCCATCACATCATCCAGGAGAGACAGAGGCACGGTGTAAGGAAATCCAGAGGCTCAAAGAGAAGGTTTCTACCCCAAAGCAGACTTAATGAAGAGAACGGATGAGTAAAATTTAAATAGGTCCCAAGCCCCGCAGCCAAGACAAATGACTGGAAATAAATGTCTCCTCGTCTCAGGGTGACTGGGGGATTTTAGACTTTTAGAGAAGTCACTCCAGCTTCTGGAATAGAGTTTCATAAAGGAGAAGTGGTTCAGTTTGGAAAAACTCCTGAGCCCCCTCTTTGGCAGAAGCTAAACAGCAACCCCAAACTCGCTGTAATTCAGCTCTGGGTAGTCATTTGGAGGAATCAGGTGTTTAATACCTTGACCTGGACCTTAACTCCTGTGTGCAGAAACACAAGCCAGCTCCAGTCCAAAAAGCTGTAGAGATAAGTTAGTGCAGTGCTGTGCCCAAGCCAATAGACTGTGGGATTTATTTCCACCAGTATTTATTGCCTTGGCCGTGGTGTTTCCCACAAGCAGAAGGCAGCTGTGTGTAACTTCCACACCAGAATTTCCAACTAGCTGTGACTGAAGGCAGAGCAAAGCTGCATCTGTTTTCATCCATCCTGACAGACACTTCCAAAACCATCTTACTTTTGGAAATGTTGCCATAAAGCTGTTAATTCACTGGAGCCATGAGCCTTCCCACCCAGCCAAGAGCCGAAGGTGAGGATCGTGGGGTCTAACCCAGCTCATTGTGAGCAGGGTCTGCTCCTCCTCGAAGGACGGCAGTGCTGGCGTTGCTGGGCACTGTCATAAAACAAACAGTAGCTCCTTGTCCTGGCCCTGATGGTTCTCTGGGACTCACACAATAATTATTTTTTCATTTCTCTAGTATTTTCTGCGCTCTCTTTGTGACTTTCTTGCGGGTATAAAAATCCACTGGGCTGGATCATGGATGGAGAGACAGCGTTAATTTCTAACAGCGATGGAATAATGGTTATGACTCAGAGGAGAAACACAGGGCTGTTGTTTAAGAGCAGAATTCCTCCTGTTTTGTGTTTTAGAGCTGTGGAATGTGTCCCAGGAACAGCACTTGTTCTCCTTGAGTATCCCCAGCTGCTTCACATCGGTGTCTCGCAAGCAAAGCTGTTGTGCTGGGAATGTCGCAGACTATTAGTATTACTTTCTCCTTCATTTGTGCCATCTTGTTTGCTCTCCTGGGCTGCTCTAAAGCAGCCTGACATTGCCAAAGAGATTTATCGCATGTACTTTGTATACACTTTAATTAGGTCTCCATTCATGTCTCTTACCCGACACTTACATAAGAAATCACTCATAAAGTACCCGCACAGTACGGAAATCAATACCTGTCTCAAACACGCACTGACTTTCAGGCTGAAATTAAGTACCTTCACTTACTCAGCTCGTGTCCACCTCTGCTTGAGGGCATGGAGACATATGAGTTGGCTCTGCAGGCTAGGCTGCAGCTAGGCTCAGCATCTTTTGGTCAAGTAGAGGTGTGTGTTGCTCCTGGCGCACGGGTCTCAGCACAGCTGGGACCTCCCGTCTGCACTCACGCTGGCACGCAGCAGCCACGGCCAAGGAGATGCACAGAAATTAAAGTTCAAACAATGAATTGTTTCTTTTCCCACTTCAATTTCATCTTATTAGACTTGCTGACAGCTCCAAGCTTCTGACATCGGTGGCAACGGTGGCTAAACCGCAGTACTATTATCTTAATGTCATTTCAATTTTTCTTGTGTTTCTAATAGAAATGTAAATGATTTGGTGTTTAACTTTCATGCTCCATCAACGTGAGGCAGAAAAACCCCACAACTGCCTGTACTAAGGTGTAACCCTCTGAAAATGGCATTTATTGAGAGGGGATTTTCATTCAGCTCTTGGGTTCGATGACTTTGTCTCTCGCTGGCTGAGAGGGGGCTCCGATTCACTGAGCAGATCATCTCCAGACAGGGAAGGCTGGGGTTTTATTTTGTTTAGAGGTGACTACCCAGCTCATGGCACCACTGTGGCTCTGTGCTTCTGCACATCTCGGCCAGGACTGTTGCTGTCACCAACATTAAGCAGCAACAGATTCTCCTGAGTGACTTCAGACCCTAATCACGGAATCACAGAAACATTGGGGATCGGAAGGGACCTCAAAAGATCATCTAGTCCAATCCCCCTGCCACAGCAGGGTCACCTAGATCAAGTCACACAGGAACACATCCAGGTGGGTCTGGAATGTCTCCAGAGAACCCCCCTGGGCAGTCTGTTCCAGTGCTCCGGTACCCTCACTGGGAAGAAGTTCCTTCTGGTGTTTATATGGAACCTTCTCTGTTCCAGCTGGCACCCATTGCCCCTTGTCCTGTCACCAGATGACCTTGAGCAGAGCCTGGCTTCATCCTCCTGACACCCACCCCTCACATATTTATAGACATGAATGAGGCCACCCCTCAGCCTCCTCTTCTCCAAGCTCAAGAGACCCAGCTCCCTCAGCCTTTCCTCATCAGGGAGCTGTTCTACTTCCTTCATCATCTTCTTTGCTCTACGCTGGACACCCTCCAGCACCTCTGTGTCCTTCTTGAACTGAGGGACCCAGAACTGGACACAATACTCCAGATGCGGTCTCACCAGTGCAGAGTAGAGGGGGAGAAGAACCTCCCTTGATAGAACTTTAAATAGAGTAGAGGGGGAGAACTCTCCCTTGAGAGCAGCACCTGGAGGTGACTAAATCAGGGTTGGAAGAGTAATTTATCTCCCATTTAGACTCCTTTTTCTTGGACCCTCTTTTGGCTTCAGTAAACAGCATCACTGGCTCGTTCCTCTTCTCAGAGACACCAGACCAAGAAGCCTTTAATCTGAAATAATCAGACTGTAAGCAACAGGCCAGCTCCCAATGCAACAGGCTGTATGACACAAGCAGCAGCTCTGTTTTAAAGAGTAGAACATAATCACAGAGTCACCCAGCACTGTTGAGGTTGGAAAAGACCTCTAAGATCATCAAGTGCAGCCCATAACCTAACATGACCACATCGCCAGACCATTGCGCTAAGTGCCACATCCAGTCTGTCCTTAAACACCTCTGGGGATGGGGACTCCTCCACTTCATGAAAGACTACAATTCCTGTAGCTGGGAGATCTGCACTCCAAGCTTCACCATCCGGGCTCAACTTTGAAAGCGTAGCTCTTCATGTCTGGAGAACTTTGTGGGGATTCCCATTCTCACAGTTCAGAGGACAGAAATCCCTCTGCACACAAGCACATCCAGTAGATAATCTCACTCTGGAAATTAATTTGTAAGCAGTGTAATAGTCCCATTAATAAGATTAATGCCAGGTACAGCTCTATAGATTATTGAAAAGACAAAGCAGCCTGATCTGTGCAATTAGAAGGAGATACCTGCATTAATTAGGATGCTCACCTGACAGTAATGGTTACATCAGACAGCTCAAGGAACTCAATCTTCTTCTCCGGCCTCATAATTCTTTCTGGTTTGTGCTGTCAATAGCTTTATCGCTTCTCTTCTAGCATACATATTCAAGAAGAATAATAGCGTTGTTCTGACATGCAAGTGTAAAATCCTGTCTCCCTCCATCTCGTTTCTGGTCTAAGTGCTAATCAAATACCTAGCATCAGGTGTTGTGTTGGCTCCTTGAACTAGAGAGAAATCCAGAGCTCTGGCTTGTGTGGAATAGGGCAGTGTCAGGTCGTCTTGTTGAGGCGCAAGGCCCTTCTTCCCTCCAGATGAAAGCAGGAACCATCGCAGCAGATGTCATCATGGTGTCTACACGTTAACCACCGCTAAATGAACAGAGGAGGTCAGAGCAGGAGAAAACAAGCTTTCATAATCTTGGAATTCTCCTCAATATTATAAAATAAAAGCAAATAACACACTGTTCAAGCAGAGAATGCAGCTCAGGCTTACTGTGTGCTGAAACTTTGGACTTCATCTCCACAGCAGGCACGCTGCCTGCCCCGCAGCCCATGTGTTCCCTGGCTTTAGCAAAGGCCATCCAAATTTCTAGATCCTGCTGATGCAGAACACAACACATGGGTATGGATGAAGCCACTGGCACTCAGTCACAGGATGCTTTGAGTTGGAAAAGACCTCAGAAATCATCTAGTTCCAACCCTCTGCTGTGGGCAGGGACACCTCTCACCAGATCATGTTGCCCAGAACCCTTTCCAACCTGGCCTAAAACACTTCCAGGGCCAGGGCAGCTCCAACTTCCCTGGGAAACCTGTTGCAGTGCCACACCAAGATCCGTGGTGCCTCACCTGTCTACCTCCCGGGGATGCCCTTTTATGATGAGGAGTTCACAATCCCCTGTGGTTTTGCTCACCCTTCTCTGCAGCGTCACTAGGTGGGTTCCCGTCGTGCTGCAAGTTCAACATCCGAGTGTCACGTCACCCTAACATCCTTGGGAGAGGAAATCACTCTGTTCTGCTCTGTTGTGCTCATTCCCAATTACAAGCCAAGTATCTCAGTCATGAATGTCAAACCAGATAGTCTCTGGTTAAATAATACAAGATAGGAGCAGTTAAGCCATAAGCTGTCATGCACCCAGAAGTGATTGACGGGAAGGCTGTCTCCTGATGCTATGGGGGAATTAAGCTTAATACTTAAGGTGAAGTGATGCCTGCTTAGCAGAGCACCTGTTGTTCCCCATTAGACATAAAGCTGGCAGCATTACTGGTACCTCATGCTATTTTCTATATTTTTTATTAATTTTAGAAACATTACCATGGTTTTATATCTTTCTAAAAATGTGTTGGGCCCTCTAACCTGCTGTGATTAATTTTCAGAAACCAAAGCTACAATTTAGACTAAAGAAACTCTCCGTTTTTTAATCTCTACATTGCATGAACCCCGTTCTGTTCAAAAACACCGGTCCCCTTTGGGGAACTGGTATCCTGGTGCCTCGAACGGGGCGACCTATAAACGCTGCGACGCTCCTTTGATTCCAGTCTGTGTGGTTTTGGCCATCGCTGGTTCCGCCCAGCTGTGAGACTAATGTGCCATTCTTGTTATGTCAGAATTACTGACACGCTGTTCTGCTCATTTTGCTGAGCTACGGGAGCTGCTGGGCAGTGCTGGATCTTCTCCAACAGAGATGAAAGGAAGCAGCAGCCAAGTTAAAACTGGAGAATCTGTGCTTGAGGTTTCACCGCTCAAGAGTCACCTGCTTCGGTTTGCCAAGCGCTAGAATCATTCCTGCTCATCCTCTGTTGCGAAGGTATTTGCTGAGAGCTTACACAGCAGAGGCAACAGCCAGGTCAGCCAAAAGCAGTTTATCCACACGGTCACCCCAAGCACTGCCATGTCTGGCAGATGCTGAACCCTTCCTTTTCTCTTCCACTCATCCAGCCGTGGAGCTGCTGCTCATTGAGTGAAAGGAAAAAATGTCACGATTTTTGGATGGTTTCCTGCCCAGCTCGAAAAGGAACTCTCACAAAGCACTCGGGGTGGGCTGTCAGCATGGTTTCACAAACCTGAACCGCCACGTCTTGTGTCTTCATGCCCGAGTGCTTGCAGCGAAGTGGAGTCACACATCCAGACCCTTTGCGTTTCTAGCACACGACTGGCCATGAGGCTGGAACATCAAGTCTAATCCCAGATGTGCTGAATGCTGTAGACACCTTGCCCTAGCTCAGCTCTGTGGGAGTTAAATCCTGCTCTGGACATTTCCAGACCAGCAAGTGTTTGCGGTCCATTTGCACCTTGCAGAGTGACAGTGAAACCTGGTCTTTAGCTGGGAGGCAGCAGGTACCCCAGAACTGCCTCAGCAAAGAGAGTTTCTGGCAGGAGCGTGAGTTTGTGCTCTCTGCATGGCACTTGGACACTGCAAGCAGCCGCAGGAGCCTCCCACACCGATGCAGACACGCACCAGGGCCCCACCATACAAGTTCAGATGTCTGTGATGCTCAAACTTGTATGTTTCTCCGAGATACATTTGAACTCTGTCCATGATGTTTACTGAGCAGCGAGGTGTTTGGATAGCATTCGAGTTTGAAATGTTCTCACTGCATAAATTTGTCAGGGCTGAAGATTATGTGAACCAAAAGCTCACACGGGGAACCCAGGCAGCCAGCCTTCCCTCCCTCATGCACTCTCAAATAGATTTGCTAAGTGCTCAGACAAGGAACCCTTTCAGCCCAAGTTCATGATTCAGTGAAGCAACCCTGAAATGCAATTCCACTCCTGAAAGCGAGACACGCTCTCGGCAGAGTTTACTTCTTCTCTCTTTCTGTGTGTGTCCTGCCCGAGTGTTTTGCCCTGATGGGGCTTGTTCTTCATTGCAAAGAATTCTATACTTGATGAAAGGATACCTGGGAGCTGAAAGATCCCTTAGGAAGTCCTGACTGCTGTGAGAAGGCCTGCAGAGGAACAATTTGGCTGGTAGATAAGTCGTTGTATAAGTGACCTATCGTTTCTTTTCGTGGGTGACCAGGCTGCACAGTGAAAATCAGCAAAACCCTGCTCCAACTGAGAATATTTTCTCCTGGATGCTTAGCTAGTTAATCCTTCTAAAAGACCCAGATTTTCCATCCCATAGCAGAAGAGCTGAGCTGTAGCTGTGAGCTCATTATTCGCAGCCGGCTGGTGTTATTATTCGGATGTTCCCATTCCGGGCTATCATTCTAGTTCACCTTAAACCGGTTACACTAAAAACATCTCCGAGAATGGCAGTGGCACCATTTTCTGGGCAGTTGAGGACTCAAAAGCATGAAAGCCAAATAGGCAGACGGAGTCAATCTGCAGAAGTCAGCTCAAAATCAGTAAGGTGATACATGTCAGGTGAGAAGATGCTGAAGAGTTATTTTGAAATGCCTTGGGATTAGACAAAATGTACTTCCCATCCCATTCATCTCTCCTAAGTCGCCGGTGCTTTCTGCACGACTCAGTTTCATTTCACATCTGTGCTGTGTATTAAGGTTCACCTGCACTTGGGGTTGGTTGGGGTTTTTTCAGTCCACAGACTATTTTGGAAGGTTTTTTGGGAGCTATTAAAGTAAAACAGTCTTGGGTTAGAGGGCAACTGGAGTAAATAGCTGTCTAGGATGTGCCTCGTGTTGAAGAGCTTTGCTGGTGAAGATAATTATCCTTTTGAGGAGGATGGATGAAGCATACTACCTGAGAGGGAAGTTTGCTGTGGGATGAAAGGGGTCTGCAGTCCTGAGCAGGCAGGAGAGCATCTCAGCTAGTGCCATCCACTGCCATACTGCAGCCATGCATGAAACCATCGATTTGAGGGAAAAAACAATCCAAGCACACTCCACAGTCACTTAGTTCCAAGTTTAATGAAGAGAAGTTTAGCAAACCAAGTAAAGAGAAGGTGAATGGACTTGTTTATTTCATTCCATAGACTCCTGGAATCATTAGGGATTGGAAGGGACCTTGAAAGATCATCCAGTCCAATCCCCCTGCCACAGCAGGATCACCCAGACCAGGAACACGTCCAGGTGGGTCTTGAACGTCTCCAGAGAAGGAGACTCCACAACCCCTCTGGGCAGCCTGTTCCAATGCTCCAGTACCCTCCCTGGGAAGAAGTTCCTGCTGATATTGATATGGAACCTCCTCTGTTCCAGCTGGCACCCATTGCCCCTTGTCCTATCCCCAGATGACCCTGAGAAGAGCCTGGTTGGGCTATGTGTGAGCACTGGAGGCAAGCAGGTTGAAACTAAGGGTTATTTCTCCTTTGGCTCTGCCAGATCTTAAGCCTGATGTGTTCAGGACCTTTAAGAACTAAGTGCATTAAAGAAAAGGGCTGCTACAGCGGTCCAGGCTCGAAGGGCTCAGTGTCAGAGCATCCCAAGGATAACCACAGCCTTCATTTCCTCCAGAAAGGGCATGGACTGCATGATGTCCCTGCACTCCCATTCCTAGTTCTCCCCTCCCAGGATGTGTGGAGGACTCGGGCCACAGCTCCCACCCCATGCACAACTGCATATTTGCTATCCAAACACCTTCACATTTCCCAGACTCTCTGCTCTCGGGGGTACAAACCTGATTTCCTTGTTTACCACCAGTTTCTAAGTTTCCCACAACACCAGTCAGCCCGTGCTGAGAAATCCCTCCCTTGACCTGTGTCTGCTAGTCCCCTGCTTTTGCAAGGGCTCCTTCCACTGCAAAGAAATCCATCAGTCTCCAAGATCATTAATGATTTCAACGCATCATTAGCGTAATGATTTTTAAAAAACAAGTAGCATCAAGATACACATTTTGCCTCCAGTAACTCCTCCATCTGTTGATAGGTCCAGCCGGGTGTGACGCTCAGCCTCTGCAGATTTCAAATTAAAGGTTTGCCGAGATACTTAACTGAGTTAAAGGCAAATCAAATCCAGCAGCTTCAGTAAATTACAACCACCCCGTTGTTTGACTTCCACGGGCTCTATTTCAAGCCTTCTGATTCTTAAGCAAAACGAGATTCGGTTTTGTATTGAACAGCAGGAGGTTCAGAGCATCGACTGCTGGTGGGATAGCTGGTCTTTTGAGGTCAGAGGAGCTGCGCTGCAACTTGTGGATGCCCAGCAAACTTTCATATAATCAATCAGATGTGTTCAAGAACTTCTTAAGCAGCACTTGAATCTCAGTTACATAAATCACCTGCAAAATCAGAATCACGGAATAGAATCACAGAACAATCCTGGTTGGAAAGGACTTCCTAGATCCCTGAGTCCAACCATCCCCACGCCAACAAAACCCTCAATCCCTGAGAGACTGACAAACACAACCTGACCCCCTTCCTGCTGCCACTCGAGCAGAGCGTGAAGCATCATGGCTACACGGTTCTTCAACACCTCCAGGCATGGGGACTCCACCACCTCCCTGGGAAGGCCCTGCCAGTGCCCAGCCACTCTGTCTGCAAAGAATCTCTTCCTAAGATCTAAGCTAACCCTCCCCTGTCTCAGCTGCAGGCCAGTGCCTCTGCTTCTGTCAGCAGGCACCAAGGAGAAAAGGTCAATAGCCACCTCTGTACAACCTCCATTCAGGGAGTTGGAGAGGGCAAGGAGGTCCCCCCTCTGCCTCCTCTTCTCCAAACTAACCCTGCCCAGCTTCCTCAGCCTCTCCTCATAAGACTGGTTCTCTAAACCCCTCACAAGCTTGGTAGCTCTGCTCTGGACCCATTCCAGCATCTATGAGGTCTCACAAGGGCACAAGAACTTCCCTTCTCCTGCTGACCATGCTCTTTGTGATCCAGGTCAGGATCCTGTTGGCCTCCTTGCCAACCTGGGCACCCTGCCAGCTGTCTCTCAGCACTCCAGGGTCCTTTTCTGCTGGGCAGCTTTCAAGCCCCTCATCCCCATACCCCCTATCATTCTGCATTCCAAACCCAGAGCACACGTATATATAAATACCTAAACGTATAACTAGAGAACCATTGCTCTGCGTGAACAGCATTCATGTCGGTCAGGCAAACATACAGGTAGCTAAGCCATTTCCTAAAAGCAATAATGATTTTAAAGCTTAACAATATTTTCAGAGCAGAGCATTCTCACCAGATGTCCAAACACCAGCAGGAACGAGGGCTTAAACAAGAATCTGAGTTGAAGGAAACGTCCCGTTTCCTACTCTCTAATCGTGTTTGAAGCTCTGGGAGTCCCTCCGTTCTCAACACCAATTGGTAGGCAACAAGCAAATAAAACCTGTGTTGGATTAGTGGATTTATTCTCCCCTTAGGACCTGAACATTTTTCCTTTGCTTTAATGTTCACGTACTGCATAATAACAACAGCCTGAGTCGGATGCAAGATGCATAGCTGTGACAAATACGCTCGTCGCTTCCCGTGCAGCCTGCCACTTTGGGAGAGAGAGCCTGGCTGATGTTCAAGGTTTGGGGATTGTATCGTCAACGTTGAACGGAGCCCAAGATGCTTCTGAAATGGGAAGGTCAAAGAGCCAGGGGGCTTTATAATATTAAAAGCACTACTGGAAAAAATGTGAATTGGACAAAGGAGAAATCAATCGGATGAAAGCTGTAATTAGCCGGTGTGAGCTCCTTGCAAGGACTGTGCTGTGTGCTTGGGGTGTACAGTACTGAGCTGCTGCAAGCTCTGCTAACTCTACTCATAACCATCAGAGAGGACCACAAAGTCCTTGCTCTAGAAGAATAAAATCAGTGAAATCAAGCCTGTAGCTTTAATCTTGTCTCTCTTGAAGGACAGACACCCCAGCGTGGATCAGTACACCCAATGACATTGGTTTGCTTTTACCTAAGAGTCAACTGACAGGAGAAAATGCTTTGTTTCTGGGCTCTAGGTGATTCCAGCCAAGCTCACCTGCACGACAAACAACTCTCAGACAAAAGCCCCTTCAGTGGTTTATGCAGAAAATAATTACAGATGTATTCAGCCACCAAAGGGAGACGTGGAGATCTGCACACCCTGAGGCAAGCTGTGTCTGTACGCTGATACAGGAGGGAAGTTCATACAATCTCCATCTCCCCCACCATCTTGACTCCAACTGTGCCCAAAAGCATTTTTCCAGGACAGAGTACCAAGAATCAGTGATATTTTCTGTAATATCCCTGTGTATTTCACGTAAACCCATGATCCCCATCCGTCTGCCATCGTATTTAGAGATGGAGCCAGTCAGCACAGACTCTTGACTGAGAGGCTGGCAAGCTCAGTCTTCTGGAGTTGTTTTCCTCCTGTGGGTCTTGCTACTGATTGAATGTTTTCTGGACTTCCTATGCTTTCTCTTGATGAGGAAGAACCTTCGGTGACTTTTCATACTAGCTGGGAAAAGGTAAATTCAGCGGTTCGTGCTCATACAGCATCATAACTTCCTTTGCAACTGTCATGATAGAAAGCCTTGACACTGCTTTTGGTGTCAAGAATGAACCCTTGAAGGAAGGAATTTCTCTCCCTGGCTATGGCAATGATCTTATAGCACTCAGACTGCCATTCAGGCAGATGCATCTCTTTCTTCACACAATACATGAATCTCACAGCCTTGATTGCTTCTTCTGTGAGGGCTGAACCTCACTTTATTATCCAGGAGGTGATATCTGAGCCCATATCCTGCACTCTGGCACCTTGTTTCAGCATCGATTCCTGCTTCAGAATTGTACCACTTACTGTTCCCCCTGTGACCTATCTCCATCCTTGAGAATTCGGGCCTCAGGTACCACCAGCCCTGCAGGACAGGGTCATCTCTCTCACGGTTTTGTACCATGGAGACAGTCAGAAGTCATTCTACTAAAAGAGAAGGGATTTCCTTTGGCTGTGTTCGAAGAGAAATCAAGTCTGAGCCTTGGTTGTTCTCTGAGCACGGTCACAGGTTCGGATCTTCAGTATGGCCCTCACTCACTGATGCTGTCTGTACATTTTGTGCTGCTTCAGACCTTTGCTTTGGGTATCTTCCCAGTGGTTTCCCAGCTAGACATTGAGACCACTTATGATAGAAGCCAGGAAAATTTGGCACAATAAGCTACCTATTTTTAATCTATCTCAAGGCAACTAACCCTGTTCCATATGCACAGCCGGCTGACATCTCCTCTCTTTTTTTTTCATCATTAAACCATCTTGAACAGCATCTGTCTCAGTGCAAGAAAGCTGAGGAGCAGCCTCTTCCCTGGGTAACACTTCTTTGGTCTGGCTCAGCTTCTACAAGTTATTTTCCTATTCTGATGGTGCTAATTCTCTATTAGGAGGAAAATATGCTGAGAAATGAAGAGATTTAAGCTTCCATATTTGAACTTAAACTCACAGTAGCCAAAGAGTATGGCTCACCCAGCTCTTTCTACAGGTGCAGAGCAGCAACCTGCTGAGCTGTAGTCAATGAATTGTGTTTCTAACCTCTCTGACGGCCTTCCTTCCATGCACAGCCTTGCACCTTGATTGTTTCATTAATGTCCAAGTGAACTGTTTCAAAGGACTTTCAGCTCTGCACTTGACCACTGGGCTTCTTGAAATGCCCAATGGTGCAGCTATGCAAAGAGATGACTTGTCCTGCCAGTCAAGACCAGGTCCTTGTCCACATTTTACAGATAATCAAGTGAAGAAATCTTCCTAATGTGGTTCATAAAAAAGATGTTCTGCTCCAGTTTTCTCCTGCTTTCACCAACACAAGGGGTTCTACTTAGTATCCTGCAGCAGCCTGTTCATCTCTTCCTCTGTCTATGTGGAGAAAATGGTCAAAAGGGGGAAAGGATAATCAATGGAGGAATTCCTGCTCTAGCAAGGGCAATGGAATAGCCTACGGTGACAAGAAACACATTCACTCCTCATCTTCACCACTAGCAGGATGGAACACTGACAGTGTCTTAAATACTGTCTGCAAAGCCATTTTGAGAGTCACTGCCCTCCATGGAGCTGCTGAAGGAACACATGTAGGAGCCTCGGATCAGAGAGTTCCAAACCCACTGCAGGGGTGCAGGTGTTCCACACTAAATCTTGGGTTTGATCCCAGGTTTAACCGAGGACACACAAGCTGATGTGTCTGAGCTAGCCTTCCTGTGTGCTGTCACTTGGGGGTTGTGCGAATGTCATCTAAACCTAGGAAACTGCAGCTGTGTCACCTCTGCAATGGGACTGAAGGGCTCCTGGTGACCTGCCTGTTATAATCTCCATGGGACTGTTTTATTTGATCTTACTTATTCCGGCTGAGCAAACTTGTCACCATTATGTTCCTTTTCCTCGTCGCTCTTGATGGGTCAGCAGCACTTTACCATGGTAATGCTGGCTTGTCACCGAGTTTACAAAGTGCTGCAGTCAGCAGGTTGTGCCAGCAGAAACCTCTTCCGCTCCCCACCGCGCAGCACTACCACCCCGAAGCTTGATTCAGCCTTTGAATATCAGAGATATGATGATCCTGAGGCTGGATGCTATCCCAAGTTGCCTCAATAACAGCCCAGCGTGAGCCCCAATGAGCTGTCAGGCTGGCTGATGCTTCTGTTTTAAATTCACGATAATCCATTTTTCTAATTTAATCTCTAAAATGAAAGTGCACATTTCAGCTCATGATTTCCAACTTATCTTCTATTTCCTTTCAGCTTTTCAATGTTTCCGAAATGCCTTATGCTACAGGCAAAACACACTGATTATGATGGGGCTTTTCTTTCAGCAGCTGCCACTGAGCGATGTCACACATGGAAAGTCGACTCTGCCCAGTCGTGTCAAGCATTTGAAAAGGAGAAAAGCAGGAGGCAACTGTTGCTGTTGAATCCTGCTTTAAGGAAGACTACAGGAGGGAATTTCAAAGACTGTAGACGTGGTAAAGCTCCACAACGAGGGTAATCTAATACAAACCAGCCCATCAAAGAGGCATGGTATTTAGGCACAAGGATTAGCTGAGCTGGGACTCCATGGCACCAAGACAAACATGTCTGTGTATTGTTGAGAGGGAAGGGATTAATTTCCAGAATCACAGAGTTACTGAGGCTGGAAAAGACCTCTAAGATCATCCAGCCCAGCCCATGACCTAACATCACCATAATCTAGACTAGAGCACTAAGTATCACATCCGATCCAGCCTGTCCTTCAACACCTCCTGGGATGGGGACTCCACCACAGCCCTGGGCAGTCCATTCCAGTGTCTGATCACCCTTTCCATGAGGAAGGGCTTCCTAACACCCAACCTAACTCTCCCCTGGTGCAGTTTCAGACCCTGCTCTCTTAATGTGCCAGAAAGAAGTGTGGCCAAAGCCCTTTCCTGCACAAAGTGTGAGCGGCACGCCGGACTTCCCATTCTGAATTACAGTGTGCTTACCCCCCGACTTCAGGAAATGATGCTGCTGTGTTTGATTGCTGACCCCATCTTCATCACTAACACCCAGACAGAAAACTGCAATTAGTATGAGAGCTGGGGGAGCTTAGTCCTGATGTAAAAGGTATCGGGCAGTGCTGTGGGATGCCAGGGTTTCTGTTCATGTGAGTCCTCTGCCTATAGATGCAGAAGATACTGTATGTGGAATCAAACTGGGTGAAATGCAGTAACAAACGTAGTTAGTTGTTGCCTTCAAACACCAGCTGTTCTGAAGCAGTACCTCATCTCTCTGCCTTTTCGCTATCGAGAGACACTGCACTCTGTGAGGGCAGCCTCGATTAGAAGCAGCTTGTTGTGACAGCCCAGGGAGACGTCTACGTTGGATCAAAACCTCCCCCTGCTTTTGGAGAAGAAGGTTCTCCCTCTTTTTCAAGGTAACCTTCTCTGAACTGTCACTTTGTACTCTCACCTCTCTTCCAGATAAAACTGTTCCCCCTGAGTGAGAGGCTGAGCCCGGCAGGTGAGCGGCCGGGGAAGAGGGACTCATCAAACCCAGCAGCTGCCAGTGACTTTCTTCCTGCAACAACAATTTTGCTGCTGATAGGGGGCATTGATTTTCAATGGATTCATTACCCTCAACCTATTTGGGAGTGGGGAGCTGGAATTTCTCATCTAATTATGTGGCCAGAGGTTTGACATTTCTCTGCTGTGAAAGAAGGGGCAGGAAAGAAAAAGCTGTCAGGAAAAGCAAAGCCAGAGAGAAACTGGTTCTCCTCAGGGCTGCCTGTTCAAGCTGGGCACTGCAGTTGGTCACCACAGAGACCCAGATGGCACTGAACCGTTGGTGAGGGCTGCTGGCTCCGCTCGTGGCTGGGAGGATGGCAGCCAGGCTGGCACATCTGCAAATGGTGCCTGCGTAAGAAGCAGCCTGGCAAACCCAGCTGTGCTGAATCGGTGGCTTTCCAGCTCACTCCTGTCCTCCACAAGGGCATCTACTGCCTGGCAAAGCCAGGACACAGCTGCTTTTTGCAGCCATGTCTGTATCTCTTGGCCGCCTCTCTCCCAGAGCCTCAGTAGACCCTGCCTCTTTGCTCCTTTGAGCCTGTAAACGCTGCTGGCTCCAAGGCAAGAGCACCGAGAGGCAGATTCCAGCCCAGCACAGCTGCACTCCTTGCCCACGCCACACATTCTGGAGGAGCGAGAGGAGATGCGTAGTCCCAAAACACCACACTGCACAATTTTTTCCCCCCCTGTAATCCTTTCTCACAACAGCTTGGACGTTTCCAGTGGCAGGACTGGAAAAAAGCTTTCCCCAGTGAAATATCCGGAGGATGGATCCCACAGGATGGTTGTCTGTCACCCCTCAGCCCACAGCTCCAAGTGGAGCGGAGCTGTGCCGTGCGTCACACTGGGGCTCAGTGGGAATTAAACCCTGAGGACCCCATTTCTCCACCCTCGCTTCAGCTGCTGTGGGAGCTGGAGTTCAAATCCATGCCACACACTTGGAAAATGTGAGAGATTAATTTAGTCCTTCGAAATATTCCTGCCTTCCAAAGCACACCGTGCCAGCCCGACTCTCATTTAGTGCTCATGCTCCATGAAGAGGTTTTCATGCTCGCTGCGGGGAAGCAAGCGTTGTTTTTATTTCAAGCAAGAAAGAAAGACGCATCTGATGTAGAGCCAACAAAAGATGCAGAGAAGATGTAGTGCAGGGGAGGGAGGGGGATGGAGAGCCCTCATGGCATGGCTTTCAATGAGGTGCCCTATTTTGTTCACAGGGGTGGAGTGACATTTTAAGCTGCACTGGTTTGTAGGCAGACGGGGACTGCGCAGGATCGGTGCCTTCTGCGACGACACTCATCTCTCCGCACAAGAGCCAGAGAGGTACTTTCAAACCGGTGTTAAACAGTGAGAGCAGCCACATGCCCATTAACGGCCGACAGAGCGCTGTGGCACGCACTTTCCTGACAGCTCCCTGCACTTTCAAGTCCATCTAAGAACACACGAGACGTTCTTCGCCTCTGTGGTTCAGCCAGTTCCCCTGGAGTCCTCCATTAGTAAGACCTTGTTGGCCATGAGCAGGTAGTTTTTCCAGTGGGCTTGGCCTAAAGGATGGGATTTAAGAGTCTCTGTCTACACAGTTGATGGAAAGCAGAATAGTGTGGTCCTTTGGGTATGTAATGAGTTGTTGGTGACAGCTCTGGACACCTGCAGGTGTCTTCCTTACGTGCTTCTATTCACAGTACTTCTCTGGATCTAGTGTGCACCATGGGATGTCCATGGACTGCAGCTGAATGGTCTGTTTGTTCAAAACCTCTGAGCTTTGTAACCCACATCTTCTTTTGCATCACAGAGGTCTAATAAAGCCATTTCCCCCCACCAGATGCCATGAGGAATGGCTTGAAGATGAGGATCTCTTAAAAGCAGCTTCTTCTTTCTTATTCTTCTGGAGAAAAAGCTGTGCCTTGAAGGAACTCACTTGAGCTCTGCCCCTCTGACCATGGCGTCAGTCCAACTGTGTTATGCAAGAATGCAGGAAAGCCAAGTAGCCCCAGAACTTGCAGGCATTACCCAGAGTGAAGCTGCAGATATCCTGATGGATGTACAGTCCCCCGTGCTTCCTCCAAAGACAAACTGCAGTGCTAATTCACCCCATGAATTTAACCGGTCCTTACTTTCTCTTTGCTTCACTTTCCCAGGGTCTCAGGAACAAATGATCTTACAAGGAAGGTTCTGGGCATCACTGATCCTGCCCTGGTGCCCAAGGGTGATAGAGTCATCTTCCTGAGTTCTCTATTTTCTCTTGATGGCCAACCACGCTCTAGGCTCAGAAGGGGAGCACCAGGATATCCTCTGTAAGGAGAAAATGCCCAGTTCCTGCGTTGGCCCACTGCATGTTATTGGAGCTTGTTCCTCTTTCACACAGCAGAGGAAAGTGCAGAGAGAGCAGCAGTAGGTGGTTCAGGAGAGCTTGGTCACGTGAGAGGCAGACGCTCCTCGAGCAGAATCCATTGCTTCTCACACCCAACATTAATGCCACTGCAACACCACACACTGAGGACAGGATTTGCCATTCCAGCTTTACATTACTGCAGTGATTTGCCTCCACCCAAAGTTGCTCAGAGAAGTGTCTCTTAGAATGAAATCCTTATCCTTGTTTACAGTGGAGGGAGTATAGCTGAGGGCTCTGCAGTGGAGCACTGGCAGGCACATTGTGTCAAGGCAGGGTGAATCCCCTCTGCCCCGTTCTACCTGGGAATGTTCTGCACATGTGGTAAGTTCCACTGAATAAAACTAGGCTTTCATAAGCGATAGACTCATGGCTAAAACATCTGACTTTAAGGATACAGAACTCACTCTGGAGCAGCAGAACCCATAAAAACCAGCCAGCACTGTCACGGTGTCTCAAAATCAAACCCTTTTGTGGATTAGCTGATGCTAATGGGAGTTAAACTAACACCGCGATGGTTTTGCTAGTCCGCTTGTATGAAACCTCTATCTCTGTACCCCTCCAGCTAAATTTGAATACAGTCCCTAGGCTCAGAATGTGCACAAGTACCCAAGGCAAAGTGATGTCACAGTAGATCAGGTTGGAAGGGACCTCAGGGATCATTCAGTCCAACCTTTTAAGCTAAAGAAATCCAGTTTAGAGATGGCCCAGTACCCTGCCAAGCTGAGCCTTAAAACCATCTGAAGTTGAGGAATCCACCACTTCCCTGGGAAGACCGTTCCAGTGTCTCATTGCTGTCATAGTGACACCTTTTCCTTGGGAGTCTAAGTGGAATCTCACCAGGAGCAACTTGTACCATCACCCCTTGGCTTTTCTATTGCACTCCTTGTGAAAAGGGAGTCTCCATCTTCATGGTAGCCACCCTGTGTGTTCTGGGACTTGGGGATAGTGTCCCCCCTAAGCCTTCTTTTCTTGAGGCTGAACAAACGCAGTTCCCTCAGCCTTTCTTCATACCGCAGGGATCCTAGCCCTTGATCATCCTCCTCTGGACCCTCTCCAGCCTGTCCACCTTTCCATTTTGTTTTTGTTATTAGTTTGATTTATGGGTGAGACTGAACTGAAGGGAGATTCTGACTCTGCTCAAGTCAATCAGGCCCAGGAGTTTCCTCAGAGTTAACCTGAAACGATTTCTTTCCACAACGAGGGGGCATTGCCAGCTGAGCTATTTGAAAACGCAAACACTCCCCCGTCATGCTTTATTTTTCCCATTATCTTGAGTGCTCATAAACCTATTGCCTTGATTTTAATAAGATTTCCTAGAGTTAGGGATAAATAACTTCTAACCATCACCATCTCAGAACAAAGAGAAACAATCATAACTTCATTATCTCTTAAGCAGAAACTAATTATAATTGCCTGGCTGCATAATCAATACAGTAAAGCTGTTCTATCTCGGAGAACAGTTTGTCAATACTTTATATACTGTTAATAATTCATGGCTTTATTACATAATCAAACAGGAATCTCACTGCAGGGGGCCTCAGCCCAGGAGGAAACAGCACAGGGAGAATAAAAGATGAAAACCATCCAAGTACTGAGGGGGAGATCAACAGCTGCTCCTGCACGTATGGCACCACCAGCCTGCTCTTCACCTCTGATCCATCACAGTAAAGCTGTGATCATAAAGCAGAGCAGTTCGTTAGGGGAAAGAAACTGCCCATCAGCAACAGTGGTAGCACCTCTGAGTTGTTTAAGCAAGGGAATAAAACCCTGCATAACTACAGCAGGGAAAGGAGTGAGTATGAAAAAGAATCAACTCTGCAGACACCAAGGTCAGTGACAAAAGAAGGCAGGAGGTGCTTCACGTGCCAGAGCAGAGGGTCCCCTGCAGCCCATGGTGAAGACCATGGTGAGGCAGGATGTGCCTCTGCAGCCTGTGGAGGTCTACAGTGAAGCAGGTGCCACAGAAGAACCCACACCAGAGCAGGCAGCTGTGATCCCATGGGAAACCCATGCTAGAAGCAGCCATGGACCCATGAAAGAGGCCGTGCTGGAGCAGCAAGAACTGCAGCCCATGGAAAGACCTCCTGTTGGAGAAGGGAATGCATACCGTTGAAGGGATATGGAGCTGTTGGAACATGTCCAGAGGAAGGCCATGAGGATGACTGGAGGACTAGAGCACCTCTCCTACGGGGACAAGCTGAGAGAGTTAGGGCTGTTCAGCGTGGACAAGAGGAGACTCCAGGGAGAGCTTAAAGCAGCCTTCCAGTATCTGAAGGGGGCTACAGTAAAGCTGGGGAGGGGCTGTTTCCAAGAGCTTGGAGTGGTCAGAGCAGGGGGAACGGTTTCAAGATGGAGGAGGGGAGGTTTAGACTGGAGGTCAGGAGGAACTTCTTCACGATGACGGTGCTGAGACACTGGAACAGGTTGCCCAGGGAGGTTGTGGCTGCCCCCTACCTGGAAGTGTTCAAGGCCAGATTGGCTGGGACCTTGAGCACCCTGGTCTAGTGGGGAGGTCTTCCTGCTCATGGCAGGGGGTTTGGAACTAGATGACCTTGAAGGTCCCTTCCAACCTAAACCATTCTATGACTCTATGACTGTCTTCCATGGAAGACACCCAGTGGGACTGCTCTCTGATTTTTCCCTCTCAGCATTGGTATCACCCTTTATTAGAAGCAGGGTGGGTCTTTCTGCAGTAGAGTCCTAAACAGAGCAGTTCTCCCTGCACACTTGTCTGTTTTTTGATTACCTTATTCTTTTTACATCGTTATCAACTTTTTCTAAGTGTCTATAAAATAGGTGCAGGATAGTAAAAGTCTTCAGAGTAAGTAAATGGACATTGTGCTAAATGAGTTACGTCTTTGATGCTATTATCTCTAAATCAGCATAGATTATTCAGGCTACGGGCTTTTAGAATCGTAAGTGGCTGAGATCATTTCTCAGTTCATCATCCTATTACCCATAATGAGAAAATACTTCTAAATATGAAGATTACTCTTCCAAAAGATCCCTTGTGAACAATTCCCCAGGCACTAACAATATTTATTAACTCTTTTCTTTCTGCATGGAAAGGGACCGAGAGAAACTCAAAAAGTCCTCAAGGATTTTCCCAAAGCATTCAGCAACTCTGAATTCGCTATCGCTCTCCTGGGACCCCTTTAGCTCTGCACTCGTGTCTCTAACAGCATTTCCTTAGTTTCCACCTCTGCAGCTGCTTTTTCTGCAGTATGTAAATTCAGCTGCTGGTGCTGAACCCGGAATGCGATAAAGCCTTTTAAAAATTCATTCTGTTATTTTTGAGTGGCTCCGTTTATGCTGGGTTTACGTTTCCATTCCATCAGGCAGGTGACACTAAATGACAGCTCCCCTTCCACGCCCAAAGTAGGGAAGAGACCCCCCATGGCACAGCTGTGATGAAGCTTCCCTGTTACTCCTTTCGTTTTCATGCTGTCACCACCTCGTTTCCTTATCGCAGGGGTAGAATTACCGGGTTTATTTATTGGGCTGCACATTCCTAAGAAGCCATTTAAAGCGCAGTTTCATGAAACAGTTTTCATGGAATATAAATTTTATATTTCACAGAATCATAGAAGCTGCAGGGATTGGAAGGGATCTCCAAAGACCATCCAGTCCAATGCCCTTGTCACAGCAGCATCACCCAGAACAGGTCCAGGTGGGTTTCAAATGTCTCCAGAGAAGGAGACTCCACAAATCCCCCTGGCAGCCCCCTGCAGCGCCTCATCTCCCTCACTGGGAAGAAGTTATAGAATCAGTCAGGGTTGGAAGGGACCACAGGATCATCCAGTTCCAACCCCCCTGCCATGGGTAGGGACACCTCACTCTAGATCAGGCTGGCGACAACCTCATCCAGAACAGCCTTAAACACCTCCAGGAACAGGGCCCCAACCACCTCCTTGGGCAACTCATTGCAGGCTCTCCCCACTCTCAAGGTGAAGAATCTCCTCCTCAGACAGTTTACTGAGGCAGTTAAAAGCAAAGCAGCTGCAAGAGGTCAAAGTCAGGCTTAACCATGAGAGACTGGGCATGGCAGAGGACATTTCACAACATCTGAACACTGTAAGGATGGTCTTCTCCACCTTCTTCATCTCAAAAACCATGCTTAGCTTTGCCAATTAGCACTGTGTTTTCATCGGTGTGAAACCAGACTGCTGCTAATCACACACTGACCACACTTTCCTTTTCCAGCAAAGGATGAAGCCAGAGCAAACGTGGGGCTTTTATTCTATGCTAACTGCTGCATTCTGCTTCTTATGCAATGATGCTGTCCAGAGAGGTTGAGGAGTCCCCTCCTCTGGAGACATTCAAAATCAGCCTGGACAAGTTGCTGTGTGACTGCATCGAGGGGATCCTGCTCTGGCAGGGGGCTTGGGCTAGATGATCTTTTGAGGTCCCTTCAAACCCCTAACTTTCAGTGATTTTGCTTCCAGCTTCTGCTGTTGTTTTTTCCTCTTACCATGAAAATTCTGGTCTAATTATTTTCATTTCCATGTGGCTGCATCTACAACCAGCACATGATGTTTGCTCCTGCTTTACTTCGGGAGTTTTGGAACGGCTTTATGGGCAAACACCAGCCTGGTTGTTGACAAGCAGCTCTTCCATGGTAGTTCACAACAGACTACTTCTTTATCATCACAGACGTTTCTTGTTAACACCGTGTCACTGCTGTGCCTTCTGGCATAAACCTGAGGGTGCCTTGCTGTAGTCATCTACTCGTATATAACTTGGAAAGCTACAGTTTTCCAAAGAAAGGGAAGGCTGAGACCTAGTGTGAGGAGCGAATTAGCTTACAATTGTTTCCTGCATGATCTTTACTCTTTCATCTGCAGTATTTCATGTGGGCTGCTGGCAGAGACAAGGTACTGATTTAGATGGACCACGCATCCCAGCCAGTATGACAGCCAACATCACCCACAGCCATAATAAAGCGATACTGGCTGTTCGTCCAGGCTTTCATCATGGAAAATTTTCCATTATTGTCTATACGTGGCTCCATAATTACAGCTAGAGTACCCTGTATGGCGTGAACACTGACAACTGGGCTCATCAGTTCCAGAGAGACAGAGAACTACTGGAGAAAGTCCAGTGGAGGGCTACAAAGATGATCGGGGCACTGGAGTATCTGTGATGAGGAAAAGCTGAGAGAGCTGGGTCTGTGTAGCCTGGGGAGATCTGATCAATGCTTATCAATACCTAAAGGGACAGAACAAGGGGCAATGAGCACAAAGCGAAATGCAGGAAGTTCTACGTAAACATAAGGAGAAACTACACTGTGAGGGTAACAGAGCGATGGAACTGGCTGCCTAGAGAAGTTGTGCAGTCCTTCTCTGGAGACTTTTAAAACCCACCCAGATATTCCTGTGCAAACTGATCTAGATGAACCTGCTTTAGCAGAAGGTGTCGGACTAGATGATCCCAGAGGTGCCATACTGTGATCCCGTTGTGTGATTCTGTAATAGCCAGTGTCTCCCAGATCTGTTTCCCCATAGTTTTGTACACCTGTGTATGATCGATGGTAAGAGGTTTATATAGTATGAGATAGCTGGGTTTAAGTTATACATTGGGTATTTAACACACTTGCTTTATGTCATGCTGTCTTGTTGCACTGAGTCCTTGAAGTTCTGTGCTTAGGCAGGGTTGGATAAAGCCACCTGGCCACCCATCTTGGCTTCTTTGACACAGGAACAGAGCTCAAGCCATGCTCATCATGCTCTAAGTGTCATTGCTATCATTAGCCACTGCAGGAGCAGAAACAACTGCAGTGACTTTACATGTGGCTTGAACAGCTAACCAAGTCATTCTGTGCTGTGATGCTCTGCTCGCTGCAATCGGTAATGCCATGGCGCATGCCTAAGGCCCTTGAGGCAGCTGAAAGGTCTCACTGAGCACCACAGCTGCTGTGCTTTTGACCAAACTACTCTGCTTTGCAGAGACTTTAAAAGCCTCTCTTAGGGCTGAGCCTTGTCCTAATGTAATGCAGCTGCAGTGTAGAGCTATGGGGTGTCTGAGAGGAAATGCACAGATAGGTAAGGTGAAGGACAAAGCCTGGAGCTTTGCAGCGGTGTCTCTGACTAGACCATTCACCAGCTGGAGCTTCAGAGGGGACTTGAAGAATGCGTCAGGTCAGACCTGGAACACGGCACAGACATAATTTCAGTGAGCATAGTACCTTGCACGGGACATCAGACCTTGGCTTTTTGATTCTTGGGTAAGAAAGGATCATCCTAAACAGTAAGAGTTCATTGTTTTACCCTCTAGAGGTTTATGACATGACAGTTGCTATAGACAAGGTCGCCTGGTGGGACAGAGCAACCCTTCAAAGGTTCCTCTCAAACACATTAACCTAGTCTTAAGGTTTTATTTTCTGAGCCACATTAGTGTTGGTTTCTGAATTTAATGTCATCTATAAATCAGCCAATTTCAGCTGCTTTTAAGAGCTACCGCTACTTCACTTCTCCTTTGTCTTGAAGTCCCTATAAACACACTATTTTTTCTTTAAATACATTTTTAAAAGCTTCTCTGTTTTCCAGAAGAAACAGGGTCTACCATTTCAGAATGCTTTCTTAAATGATCCGGTCACTGAGCATAAAGTCTTTCAGGAAAGATATCTTCATCCCAAAGACGACTTGGTAAATTGAACCCTCTGGTTTTCACTGGTTTGGATTCGGTTTGAAAAAAGCAAAGACTCCTTTTCAGCGCAGACAGGCTCCCGACACACACTGCTCTTGTCAGATTTTGGGTGGGAAGAGCTGTTTTAGGAATGTTTACTATCAGAATGAGGTTCCAAAATGAGCTGCAATATCTATTAAAAAAAAAGGAGGGGAGGATAATATTATTTTAGAGAAACTAATTGGATGCTTCTTTTTGGCTAAAGTAGTTATTATTTCCATTATGACACGCTGGAAGCAGATGAAATTCACCTTTATCTTCCCCAGCCTGGTGTCTCATGCTATTTATTCAAACTGAAATTAAAACCTGACAGAATCCCGGTGGGGCATTTCACAGGAGGTAAAGATTAGTCTTCTGGAAAAGAACTTTTGTTCAACAATTTCATTATGTTTTTACAAATGTTTTTATTACAAAAGGGTGATACATAAATTAAAAACTGCCTTATTTTGCATGCCTCCCCCTCCCCTCCCTTAACAAAAAGAAAAGCTACTATTTAAGATTGTGTTTTCCTCAGAAAACTAAACTTTCTTTAAAAAAAAATCACTCCTCAAGCGGTGGAGGGGGTGAGCTACAGCGTGTGGAGAGCTGCCGTGGGAGAGAAGCAAGCTTTTGGCACCAACTGGCCCTTCACCAACCCTGTGTGAGGGCAGAGTCTGGCCAAGACTTGCAAGAGAAAAAGAGTAGAAAATAGAGCAGCGAACTCTGCTTGCTTTCTGCTGCCTCTGCTTTGCTGTGCCAACCTGTGCCCAGGGCAAAGCAGCATCCCCCTTAGATTTGCACGGGAGAAGGAAAGGAGGGAATTTGTCGCCTGTGGACCGCGTGGTTCACACCAGCACAAAATAGCAGCTGCATGTACCAAAGGCTACACGTATGGGTGTTATCCTTGGGGGACCCTAAAGCTCTGAGTCCCGGCCAGCCTTAGGCCAGTACAAAGCACAGCGAATTGGCGGAGCGCGCAGCGCGGCACTGGTGTTGGGCACTTGCATATGGAAGCAATGGGGTGAAAAATTGTTTCCTGCTCTAATAACTAGAGGATATTAAGAGGGATGGGTTCGCAGGGGTACGGGCTACTTTTCATATTTAGGAGAAAATTTCCACAAGTGTAAAATGATAATTGTGTGAGGAAAGGGTGGTTAATAACTTTCCCTGTTAATTGCGGCTTGGCAGCCTGAGATATACAAATTAGGGGAGTTTAATTCAGCTAATCCTCCCTTTACGTTGCTGGGTATTGAATATAAATACTATCATTTCACAAAGGAATGAATCCTGCCTCTGCTGAAGCCAGTAGAGCTCTGCCTTTGCCTTCAGAAGAGCTGGGTTTGCTTCTGGATGCCCAAGTTAGCTGTACCTGTACAAGTGAACTGGCTCAGAGGAAGGGGAGACTAACACGATTCTGCTCTCAGAATTTGGGCCAAACATTACTTGAAGATTCTGGAAGAATTTTGGAAAGCTTGCCCAGCCCCACTACTCAGTTTGTGCAGCTATTTCTGATTCCTCATGTGCCCTGCAGGAGAGGTTTTCCATTTCCCAGTTCATTGCCTGACTGATTAAATAACCAAGGTCAAAAATCCTTCAAAGCAAAAATCCAGGGCTAAGATACAAACAGCGCCCTCACACATACAATAGGCTGTCTGCTTCTCCAAGCTCTCCTTCCTCCCCTCTATGCTGCTGCCACCACTTGTTGTCTTGTACATCTCATGTGAAATCACATAAGGCATTAGCCTTTTTCTCCTATGAGTAAACCCAGGGAGGTGAGGTGAAAGCCAAGCAAACTTGCTGCCAGAGGCTGGGTATTCTGCTTGGATGTAAGTGAATGTGATGGTGTTGGCTTCAGTGGGTGCAGGTTGAGGCTACTTGTTACCGTGGAGGAAGGCTGTGGTTCAGACCCCTGCCTCTGAGCTAGGACATGCTGTGGGGCTAACTGCTGTCTCTCAGTATCTCTAAAGTGATGCTAAAGCTATTTGTCTGTCTCCGTGAAGTATCTGCATGCTGATGTATTTATCATAGTGAGAAGTGTAATTTAAGGTTGATCAAGTGAGCAGGACTTCATCTCTCATGGTGCAATCCATCTGGGCCAAGCACCTTGCCGTCATTTGATCTGAATGCGTGTGTACAAATGACGCGAGATAAATAGTACCAAGATCAGTCCAATCAGAAATGGATATTGCCTGAAAATACCCATTTGGCATGAAATATTGCAAGAAAATCAATCCAGGACCCCTGCAGAACTGAATATGAACATAAGTCACCAAATGCATCTGATGTGAGCCAAACCTCCTCATCTCGAGTTCAGTTATCACTGACATTTTGACTATTATTCATCAATTTAGGAGGAAAAGCTGAACCTGGATGGCTTGCAAAACCTGTGTGGTATTTCCAAACACTTCTCCTGCCTTCCTGGTGATGATTATTATATGCTGCACTAATTAAACAGATTAATTTACATCTCCCATCATGAGATGATACGAGTACCAGCACAGATTTATCTCTTTGGATTGCTTCCCTCAGTCACTGCTCATAGCTGTGAGGCTGCAGCAGTATTTTCTCCTCAGACCTTCAAAAATGCAGAAGCAGAGATGCTCTGTGATTCCGAAAGAAATAATTTTGAAGTCACAAGAAATGTCATTAAAAGTCCCCCAGTCTTTTAATAAGCTCCTTCTTGGGAGAATGGATTTTCAGCCTCTTCGCATCAGCGCTCGGCAGAGTAACTACAGAGGAGGTTTGTTCTACTGTCCCTGTTACAAAACCAGTTTCTCAAGGGTTTATAATTACAACATGCCTATAAAAATTTACTTTAGTCTGAAACTCGAGATATAGTTTCTCAGATGGGGAGGAAATATTGCTGGCTGAACTTGGTTTAAATCAATTTTGAGTTTCAAGAATCCAAAAATAATAAGGTTTGTGGGTTTTATATGCTTTTTCCGTGGTTCTATAACTCAGAAAGAAATCACTTTGTAGAATAAAGTGTCATGTTTGTTTATAAAGCAGAGCGGGAGGGGAAAAAAAAATAACACAGATAAAAGTTCAGACTTTTTATAGCGGCTACAGAAAATTCTAAGAAAATCATTTTCTCCAAGAATTTCCCTATAGCATCCTCACGCATAAGCCTTGCCCGGAACAGATATGATAATATATATTGCGAGCACTTGTGGGGTTGTGGTTCATATACTTGAGCCTGAGAGCTATTTTAAGCCGCTGAGGAAATAAGAGATGGTGGCTTCTCTATCAGATTCTGTTTGCTGAAGCTGCTTCAATAAAAATTAGTCAGCTCCGTTTCCGTGGGCAGGACATGAGGAGTCATCGCTGGGCAAAGAGGGGAAAATGCCACCGTGGCTGCTTGTGGCCACACACAGGATAGAGATGCGTTGGCTCAGGACTGACTTACAGTTAGCTAAGTGCAACAGGCATCTCCCCCTCTCCCTCATTTGCAAGTTAGGGCAGTGAGAGAGAAGACAGACAGTGCCCTTGTAAGGACTGCTAATAAAAACATCAATAATTGGCCTGCGCACAGCCGAGAGAGTTCCTGTTTGTATTGATATTGCCAAACGTCTTGCAATATTTAGCCTTTGGCTTTTATCAATAAAGAAAATAATGCTGCTGCTAAACCGAAATATTGATGACACAAGCAAACACGGAAAGCAACAAAGACAGAAAGAGACCCCTATAAATCTTAGTGCAATATTGTTAATTTCGTTTGGAATTCAGAGTCAGGCCAGTTCTATCCAATTAAGCACTTTTCGGTCTGTCTATGTCAGCTCTTCCTTATTAGACAAAATATTCCAGTTCTCAATATTCTACTTCTGTGTCAGATTGACAGGGTCATTTTTCACACGGCGAGCTGGGATTCAGGTGATATTAAACCATTTTGCATACAACAACCAAAAGCGTGCTGCAACAACACAAAACTGCTCTTTTCTCTCGGTGGTCTTGGTAAGGATGCTCTTGCCTGCTGTTTCTGTGGGTTCCTCAATACCTACTGTTCGCCCCAGGGGACAATGAGATGATCTGGAGGGTTTGGAAATTGTGTTTAGACCCGCAATCGTAACACTCTGTCTTTCTCATTAGCAGCTTTCAGCGTAAAGAAGTTGGACCTAACCAGTCCTAAGGTAACCTGAGGCTTTGTACCCCCAAAGTCCTGCACCCTTGGCACAGGTAAGCCTTTTCCTTCCAAGCTGAAGGAGAGAGAGGAAGTGGTTTCAATTACTCTGGTTAAATTATTAATTTAATGCCTAGCACAAGGTAACCCGTATATGAAGAATTGCCTCTTCTCGGCGGTGTTACTTCCACCTTGAAAAGTCCTGGGTATTTCACCAGCGCTAAACGATCGAATAAATGATTTTTTAAGAAACCCCATATCGAGGAACCTGGTTATTCTTCCTCTGACTTCAAGGCTTTTAGTCTCACTGACTCAGGTCCCATATGTAAAGAAATATCTTGAGTATGTGTGTGGGCATCAGAGGAAGTAGATAAATTTCCACAATTGGCTGGAATCCAAATGTCCTCCTAAATCCTACAGAAATTCTGCCCGTGAGTCATCCTGCTAGTGCAGCGTAGGAGTGTGTAGCTGCGTGGGAAACAGTGGGCTCTAATGAAGAGGGTACAGCACTATGCACAGAGACATGGTAATAAACTTTATTATGATGGCTTACACCAATCTAATGGTCGTCCGGGATGTTAAACGCTTTGTTTCTATAGCAGTTCTGAAAATCCTAGAGGAGATGTTGAGCTGAAGACAGATGGTTGGGTAATACAGTCTCAACATTCTGGTTTTGTACTGTGGTTTCCTAACTAGCCCTGCAGCTCGGTTCGGTCGTGGCTCTAGGAAAAGGTGCTCTCTGGTGCTAAAAGCCATTAGAGAGCAGATGGTACTCTAAATTTGGACTGAAACCTTCAGGGCTTAACCACGCAGCCATGGTTTCTGCAACAGGAGCAACGTCACAAACAGAAGTGATAACTTGTTGTAGTCCCACGGTGCAATCGATACAGCACGAATCTTCATTGTTGATGTACCATCTCCTTTCCATCTTTTCTATTTAAATGTCACGGAGACCTAAGCAGACTGATTTTTCTGAGGGGAACTTTTCTAAAAACACATTTTTCTTCCTTAATAGGAAACTCCTCACAATCGTTTCTGTGCTTCCTTTCTGCTACCGTTTAGTCGGCCAAACGCAACAGCTACTCACCTGTATTAAAACTGTGCTATGCAATGGCCCACTGCAGGAGGGGGAAGGAAGGAACATGATACCAGAACGTTGTCACACTTCTCCAAAGAGGAAAAGTGAGACTCTCACTGCCCTGTTTTCCCGAGACAGCTCCAAGCCGGTAGCTTTTCCCATTGCTTTATGTTATTACTCCATTGCTTTCAGACCCTGCACTTTCTCTGGCAGTACTGCAAAAGGTCAGGAAGGTTCATCAGTTCATCTCTTCTCTGTTGTACAAGACTTTCAGAAAAGGGTTTTTCTTTTTTTGCCTTTTTCATCCTCACGTAGCTTTGTAATGAAACACTAACTTGGAGCCCATAAATCCAGTTACTTTCAAATAAGTTTCAGATAAGCATCAGGACTTTAAGGGACATATTAAAAAATAAATGGGTTTTTTTTTTTCCCTGAGTTTGTCCAGGAGCGTCCATATCTCATAAAACTTTACGTTAAATATCAGCCTCACTTCTCACAATATTGCAGTGATGAAGAACTAGCTCAAAATTGATTTATTGATCCCTAAAAAGACAGATATATAAGGTTATTAAAGTTAACACTTCAATATGTGAAAAATCTATTATTGGAAGTTGTTAACATTCATGTGTTGGTTAACAGTGGCTATAAAAAGGACTAGGCAGACACCTCCCTTCAGAAACAGCTGCTCACGGAGAAGAAGTCCGCTCTACGCCTTCTCTGTACGCAGCGTCACCCAGGCTGATGTCACTGAGAGGCATCAGTTTACATCAAATATTAAGCCATGTACTTAAGTCTATGTTCCAAAATATGTGCTGGGTTTTTCCAGCTGTAGTATCTATACTCATCCCAGGGTCCTATACAGTCGTACACTGTCCTGGGTTCAAATGAAGGTCAACATTGGTTCTGGGTTGGTGCCTGCTGTTTGAGCACACTAACCAGCTCTCATCAAGTGAAGTAACTTTGCTAGAAAGAAAAGAATTTATTGAATCCACAACCAAGAAGAAAAGGAAAAACCTCAAAATAAGTTAAACAAAAACTAACCAAAAAGAGCAAAACAAAAACTGGATCACAGTGGCATTACACACAGAGAAACGAGACAGCTAACACATTAGGTTTTGGCTTTGGATGAGAACCCTGGAAAAAATACACTCTAATCAGAGGGGGAATTCAGCTTTCCCCTCCATCCATAAAATGTGGTAGGGCTCCTGAGTCCCTCTTACATTGTGATGCTTGTGGAGGAAAGGCTGAGGGAGCTAGGTCTCTTGAGCTTGGAGAAGAGGAGGCTGAGGGGTGACCTCATTCATGTCTGTCAATATGGGAGGGGTGGGTGTCAGGAGGATGGAGCCAGGCTCTTCTCAAGGTCATCCGGTGACAGGACAAGGGGCAATGGGTGCCAGCTGGAACAGAGGAGGTTCCATATCAATATCAGCAGGAACTTCTTCCCAGGGAGGGTAATGGAACATTGGAACAGGCTGCCCAGGGGGGTTGTGGAGTCTCCTTCTCTGGAGACTTTCCAGACCCACATGGATCTGTTCCTGTGTTTACTTGGTCTAGGTGATCCTGCTGTGGCAGAGGGATTGGACTGGGTGACCTTTTGAGATCCCTTCTGATCCCTAATGATTCTAGAATTCATGAAAAGTCCCTTTTCCAGTCCTTTTGCAGAAACCAGCTTCCCCCATGTGTCTCAGACTTGCTTCTGACTCCTCTCATCTTGGGAATTCTTCACAACATGAGTCTGTCCAGCACATCCTAATCATGATCTTCCAGGCTGCAATAACATCTCAGATGCAGGAACACAACAGACCCTTCAGAATTCAGGTCTCTTTATGTTTGCCAGAGGTTTAAGAGACCAGTTCCATCTACTCTTTTTAGCTCAAAACTTCTGGCCAAGCAGTAGGAACCTTCAGAACCCACCTTAGGACTTCCGTCTCCCACTCACTTCAGCTTCTTCCATTCTCTCAGTGGCAGAGCTGAAATAGAGCATCTGCATTATCTCCATGGCTCTGGACATGTGGGACCAAGCCTGTGAATCTCACACACCTAGGTACTCCTACACTTCAGTATTCATACCCAACACGTATCTGTCCAACCTACTTGGTGAGTTCTGTTTCCTATGTAGTTGCTTGCAAGAAATAGTGAGTGCTCACTGCGTTTGCAAATCAGCCACAGAGTATGGATTTATGGACTGTTGAGTGTGCAGCTCCACACATTCTCTTTACAGATGGAAATGAAATACTTTTCCAGGCAGAGAAAGCAAGTTTTTAGTGCCGCTTCCCTTTGAACCCATTAGTTTCCAATAATTTATTCACATGCGGAGTTTCTGTCGCGCTGGGTTTGTGTTTGTCACATCACCTCAATTTTTCTAATGAGCTGTTAATGAGAGGTCAATTACTTATGGAAATTAGAAAAACATTCACCGAGGAACTGTACGGGGGTGAATTCTGCTACCTCACAATGTTATGATATAAATCATTACAGCTTTAATGAGTATTTTACTCTTTTTCGTGTTACAGTTTATATCCCACACTATAAAATGGCCTCCAGATGATTCTGAAACGAACATGAGCAACTCTCCTAGAAATGTTCTCATACTGTATTTACCACGGTTGCAGAAGAGTAACTTACTTTTCGCTTTTGTCATTAAAAGTTTGCTCATGCATCAACATCTTGCTGTGAAATCTTGCGTTGATTAAAACACTGGAGTTAGAAACACCAGATTTGCCATGCTGAATCACAACAGTAATCTGTCATCTATCCAGGCTCCGCTTCCAGCAGCCACCTTTCATTTGGCATTACGGGAGGAAAACAGACGTCCTGTCAAAGCCCCTGGCCGGCTGGATCATATCCAAACTGGTGATTACAAAGGGTCCACTTGACCCCTCGTTCAGGTAAGCAGCACCAGCAGCACTGCAGGAGAACAGCTAGACCCGCAGCACTTCATCCTGACCCCAACGTTGCTGAACTCTACCACCATCTTTTTAGTAAAAGACCTTGAAGAACTGGTGGCAGGTAACAAGTCTAAATGTTCGTTTCACAAATCACCTTCTTTCTGGGCACCTATTTTGCACTTTTTAAAGGTCTTGGGTGGTACAGAAACAAGAGAAAAACAGGCAAAAATGCTTCAAGGCACCAAGATGGATAGCGGGTTAGTTGCAGCATCACGCAATTAAATTTAGAGGCCGGGGATATAATTCATGGCAGAAATTCAGCTTTGCGCTGTCATAAGTTATTATTTGAGAGCAGAAGCTGAAATGGCCAGAGAGGAGAAAGTGTACAAGCAGAAGTATAATTGGACTTCAGTATTTCATACTGATACCCTGAGACTCCCACTGCTAAGCACTGCTTCACGGGCTGACCAAGGTAACACTGCAGTGAACAAACACAAGACCTCCCATATTCGGACCATTAGATTATTCCATTTCCCCTGCAGGCGCTGTAAATCAAAAGCAAAAGACACCCTGTTATGTGCTACAAGACAGTTTTGTTGGCCTTTCCTTCCAAACACATTCTGGACACACATGGGTTTTATGTGAGTCTCATTCACTTCAGCTTTAGTGTCTCGAATACAGATTTAAACTGGGGAGAGAATGGGAAAGTGAAAAACCAGACCTTGAAACCAAGCAGCTATCCAGAGGAAGGAACGTGGCTGCTGCTTAAATAAAAAATGAATGCATCATCACACTGATGTGATTTTCTCAGTTTGGAAAGAATTACAAGGTCTTTATTCTGCTGAACCAGGCCCAGTCTGGATTTAGGGGAAAACCTTGCAGTTTTTTCATTTAGGAGTCATTTTCATACCAAGAAATCCATCCTGTGACCTAAGGGATAAATCAGTTGGTCCAAAGTATGGTTCATGGATTCATAGGTTCATAGAATGGTTCAGGTTGGAAGGAACCTTAAAGATCACCTAATTCCAACCCTGCCTACCATGCGCAGGGACAGTCCCCACTAGACCAAGTTGCTCAAGGTCCCATACAATCACTTCCAGGGAGGGGGCAGCCACAGCCTCCTTGGGCAACCTGTTCCAGTGAAGAATTTCCTCCTGACTTCCAGTCTAAACCTCTCCTCTTCCAGCTTGAAACCATTACCCCTGCCACTTAATATCACCTTGGGCAGCATCACAGCTAATTCCTCCTCTCCTCCCTTCTCCTTGGAAAGATGAACACATTAACAACAACGAAGCATCCAACTGCTAATCGAAAGTGATGCAATACTGCCCAGATCAGCTCCGTGACAGAATCAAGAAGAGGCAAGCACAACTCTAAGTACCTTCTCCTTGTATCACAGCTTCCACATTGTTTTCAGGAGCCTTTTTGTCAGGCAGCGATGAAAGGCTGAGAACAAAGTGAGTAAGATTTCCTTTTGCTGCTTAAAAATTCTCAGCTGGTTTGCTGTATCAAAAAGCTGTCTCTTTAAACAAATCACGCGGTTAAAAGTGCCAAGTTATAATTCAGCAACTAACTCAGAAAATGACAATTTAATCAATCAGAACCAACCCTCCTGAAAAAAATAAAAAGCAGAAGAAAGAAAAAAAATAAAAGAAAAAAGAAATCTTCAAGCTTTCATGCGATGTGAGTGGTTGAAACTATAAAAAGGTTCAATCACTGTAGAACAAGCCTGCAGCATCAATGTTTATTAAAGTCAAGGGAGCCATTTATTGACCTGGGAAATAGCAAAGCACCCGCAGCACTGCTGGATTGCATTTTTATAGTTAACGAACGGAAGGTGATATTTTCCTTTTCTCTTTTAATTGTGATTCTGTCAGATCCAAAAAGTTAAAAGCCTCTTGATTTTTTAAAGGGAAGCAAAGAGAAAGGACACTCCGCACTGTTCTTCAGACATCTGACTCCTGGCTCTGGGATCTATCAAATCATTGTGATGTAGGATCAAATCCTTGGGTTATCCACACGCCAGCTGAATGACAGACCGGAGTATGTTCCCCCCCACACCACTTCAGGTGCTGGCACAAGACAGGGAACTGCCATGATGAAGCTGCTCCTTTCTGTAATCAAAAAGGAATTACTGTATTTATTCACAGAAAGGTCACCCCGCCACTGGGGCCAAACACGCTCACAATGAATAGGCTTCTCCCAAAGTGATAACAGGCACTCTCTCCACAAACGCTTCTTGGCTGTTGTGGGGATCCTGTGCCTTGGTTTTGCTAACAGCACATTTTTAAGGCACACATTTTCCTGCTGCATAAATCAGGAACCACATAGGGCTCTTAAGGAAACCAACAGCACTGTGAGCTGTGCTTATGCAGGAGTTTGGCTTCTGCTTCATTCTTTCTGCATTGTTCTCCATCCACAGGAAGCCTCGGGGTCAACTGAGGAACGTGGGGCAGGGATTTAAAAAGCTCTGCATGTGTCAGCTGCCACCTAAACCGGTGCCAACGCCAGAAAAGACGACTTCAAAAGCTAAGAGGATGAGTCAGTGCAGTGTGAGCTGACACACGGAGAACTGTAGCTAACCCGTATCCTCTGTGGATTAGGTACAAAGCAGGCTGAACCAGGCGCGTGGGCCAGCAGGTTATACATGCAATGCATCAAAGAGTAATGAATATTGGAACAAATCCCCCATCACCCAGGACCTCCACAGCTGTCAATACTCTGCATGCATTAGTGACCCAGAGCTTGGTGGGAGAAAGTGGTAAAAACAGAGTCACTCACTTCAAAACCGCCCCTACGGCTTGGAGACTTTCACGCTATTTCCCTACAAAAGTGCCTTTCTGGTCCCACCCTGTCCTACACAGCTCTTCACACGTGCCTTTCAGGTTTGCAAACAGACCTCTGGCAGCTTCACGACTTGTTTTCTTCTCCTCATTCATAGAGAAAAACATCTAATATCCTTTCTTAAAACATACTGGAGGAGTTTGACACACATTAATGACTCACCTGTCACACTATAAGGATTCTGATATTTACACGGGGAACAAAAGGCTCCAAGCATTTCAAGAGCTAGAAAAAGCTCTTCAGAACTCAAAGCCATAACGCTCTGCCAGCTGATAGGTTGGTGTAACATTTGAGATACCCGTTTTGCACTAAAATCACAATCTGCGAGGATACAAATATGTAAAAGGTTACGGGGAAACTAACCCATGAGTTCCCTCGAATTAAATCCCATTGGCTCAACATTAGTTCATCGCTGTCCCTTGCGCTGCTCCAAGAGATTATTTCTTAAATAATGTTAATGACAACTGTGCTTTGACTTCTGTAATTACTAGAGGGCGAAGGGACTGCATTTCCTAGGAAGAAGAATCTCTTATCTGCTTGTTTAACGTATCTTCTTTGATGAGACGGTGCTCCGCTCCCCTGAGTTATTTCCCTGAGCCTTTTTGTTTTGAAAAACAAATGGATTTCCAAGTTGAAAGCAGAGCTGCAGTGCAGCTGTCAGAGCTGTGGGAGAGATGTCTAATTGTCATTTACAATGACCCTTGATTCTTCTCTAAATAAAACATATCTCCCACATCGTCTGCTCACCCTCCCAAGCACAAAGGGGGGCGGGATTCTTCTCCGAGCTACCTCCTCCACTACCAGTAAATCATACAAACTTCTCCTATAATCAATGGAGTGTCTTCAGGTTTACCAGACAGTATAATCTGGTCCATGAGACAGCTGATTGTTATCTATAACCTCTCCGTGCAATTCAAGCGATGGGAGATGTAATCCAAAAATTTCCTTCAGACTTTTTTACTGCCAGAATAGATCAAATACCGTGGCAGCCTTTTTACAATCTCCACTTTTCTAAATAAACACCACACAGCTTCTGCTACCGTTACTGCAAAACCCTTCTCCCTGCCTCTATCGAGGCGGGTTTGTAGCTGATGTGCTGGCACACAAAACAAACAGGGACAGCAAGGCAACAGATGGGGTGCAGTGTGTGGCTCAAGATGTGGATGCTGAGCTCTCACCCACCAGGGAGCACTGGGAATAATCCACCTGGTTAGGCAAGTTGAAAACCCTTTACGCTGCTCCCATCCCAGTCAGACACTGGGTGGCATTATAAATTGGACTCAGCTAAGTATCACATCAAAGAGATTGGGCAGCTGATATGTGCAGTGGCCGCATTCAAAAGAAGACTGTAAGCAGAGTCTGCTGAAGAAGAAAGCTGCACAAACTGTGGCGCTACAGGCAGGATAGTGGGAATGGGAACTGCAAAGCTAGGCACGGCCATAGCTCAGTGGCTGGAGAAGTGCTGATGAGCACACAGTAACCTATGTAGAAGAAATCATTCGAAGTACATTCGTGGACTTTAAATGAGCTGAAACTGCTCAGAAAAAGCCCTGAGTGGCATTGAGGGCCACACAATTAAACTGCAAGCACCGATTTGCAATGATCAACAAAAAGCAAGTAAGTTATTGGAATGCACTGCAAAGAGAAAATAATACCAGACGTGGTGAGATGATGGCTGTGTTATATTAATTAACAGCTTTCCCCTGTTGGTCTGTTCACTAAGATTCAAACATTTCCTTTCTTTGATGCACATTTGTATTCATAAAACTGCAAATTTCTTCCCAGCCTTCTTTTGTTGGGAAGGGTTGATGGCTGTTAATGAGGAAAAGAACAGAGAAGAAGCTAAGCACGATGGAGCTAAATGAAGGAGGATAGCTCATGCACTCACAAGGAGACTCTCTCAATGAAGCCTTGAATTTCAGAGACTCTCTTGAATTTCAGAGTGCTTCAATTCACTTATGGAGCCCAGAAATGAAGGTGTCTTGACTATGAAAATCAAATATTTCCATGCCTCTGCATGAGAGTTGTATTTCCATACGACTTTGCCATGAAGTGGTTGTGGCTCCGTGCTTCATTCACATTTCTGGCTGTTTTAGCCCTCTCCACTTAACTGTGTAATCAGGATGCCTGGATCTGGAAAATTCTTGCTCCTCCTTTCCCACTGCAATCAGGTTTTGCCCTTCATTATACACTTTTGTGGACTCTTATTAGGGCATTAATCTTTATGGAGTTCTTCAAGCTTTGACTTACATCTTGCCTATGCAGGAACTTTTCTCCCTAGGTCGTCTTTTGGAGCACACCAGGTCATTAAAGTTTTGAACACCAAACCCTCACTCTCATTGCTTTATCGCCTGGTTTATGTGCTGAATGTCAGAAAAGGCATCACAAACCTGATTTATGAGCATATATGCAGAAACTGCGGGACCTGCTTGTGGCTGGGAGTCAGCTGGCAATTTCCTGTCAGAATTTCTTTCTCTGCTACCAGGGTACAGCCTGGCAGCCCAGCGACGGCTCTGCCAGGATTGAATTCAGAGATCACGATTCAGGAATAACAAAGCTTTGAAGCTTTATGTTAACATCTTTGAATTTACGTGCTTCCCACTTTTAATGACATTTGAGCACTCTAATTTTCTTCCAACCAAAAGCCAGGGCTGACTTTCAGAAACGAAAGGTCGAGCAAGCTCCAAATGCCTGGACGAGATAGATTTTATACTCTCTTTCCCTCTCTCTTTGAAATACGAATGAAATTACAGATGAAACCCTAAGCAGGCAGCACTACAGAGAGCACAAGCGCTGATAAGGAATCTCAGGTTCTCCTACTAATTTACCGTTTCATACCGACTCACACTTATCTCCCACTCACACACCCCTTCTCCCTCACCCCACGAAACCGGGAGAGGGATCGCTATTTTTTCAATTTAACGTTGTTTTTCACACCTCCCGCCTCCGCATCGCCGCTCGGGCCTGTGCACAGGGGCGCGGCCCCAGGCGCAGAGGGTGGAGCCGCCACCGCCTCCTCCTCCTCCCGCCCCTTCCCGGGCGTGCGTGGCCGCGGCTCTACGCGAGCGCGGGGCTCCGGTGCGGCCTGCGGAACTTCTGAAAGGCCTGCGGGGATCCAGCGCGTCCTGCGGGCGGCCAGGCCCGCCATGGCCGCGGAGGTGAAGCCGAAGCTGTCCAAGAACCTGCTGCGCATGAAGGTGAGGCGGGTGGCGGTGGGCAGGGGGTGTCTGAGGCCCGGTCCACCGCGGGTGAGGGAAGGGCGGCCGGGGCCTGGTTGGGCTTGAAGGCTGCTGAGAAAAGGATGAGGGCTCGGGCCATGCTGCGAGCCGGAGGTTGTCCTGGATAAACCATCCTACAGTCTCTCGGCTGGTTTGGATGGAGCGTTTCCCGTGCTCAGCCCGGCCAGGCAAGTGCCTGTGACACGCGGCCACGGTGGCCCTGGTCTCCTAGTATCAACGCCTTCACCAAGAGCACACTGGTCTATGGATGATTTAACTTTATTGCTCGAAAACAATGAGGAAAAGTTGCTTTTTTATTGGTGTCTTAAACTTTACTGGATATTCACATTATAATTGAAATGCTGAGGCCTTTGTGGCTTCTTGCTTGAGTTTTCTTGAACTGCTTCCCCAGCCCCCCCCCATGTTAATATGGGACTGTGTTTTAGACCTTGGCTGAAGGGAATTCAACTGACTTTAGTTTTTCATATAGTGTATTCGGCTACAGTGTTTACGCCAATTAACAGATGTTGCTAATGGAAAACTAGAACTCCTTAACAGAGAGAAGGAAATGCATCTTGATTCAGTCCCAGAGGGGAAGGTGTGGAGCTTAGGCAGCAGTGTATGACAGAGTGAAACTTAAATAGCTTGGGTTGCAGCGTCGATATTTTTTTATCGTTTTAGATAATACTCTGTTTTAAATGAAATTTCTGCTCTTCTTGGTCACCAGTCTGTTATTCTTCTGCAGATTTAAAAAGTCAGTGTTTAGATTTTATTTTTTGGAAGGCTGTGGATAACTAGTCTGGGAATGCACTGCTGTGACATTTGCAGGTTTGTGGTCTGGGCAGTAGACACCAGCTTTGAAGAGATGAGTAGGTTTCAAAAAGGCTATGCCTACATCTTGTATTTAGCATTTTCTTAGTGTAGATCATCTTGTTTACCAATGTTCTAATTAATCCAGCTGTCCCTCCCCCCCAGGTACTGATGTGTTACCACAAATCAGCAGGCAGGTGAAGTGGCACCCAGAGGTGATATGTGGTGGGTAGCAACATTATGCAAAGTTCTGGGCCATGGCTGGTGTCCAAGAATGGCTCCTGCTGTTAGATCTTGCCCTGTTCCATCCAGAGCCCATTGCTTGAGGTAGCTAATCCAAATGACTAGAGAGGTCCTGATTCCTTTGTCTACCATGATGGGTTTATCCACGTGTGTTTACATTTTAGGTAAATGTGATCATGTTTTTTCATCTAGTTATTTCTTTAGTAATATTTAGGAACACGAGCTTTAAAGTGTAATGTGAAATGATTATTTAATTGAGTGCTTGTAGCAGAATTTCTGCTGTTGAGATTTCTGACTGGCTAACCAATTTCCTTGAGCAATATGGTTTTCCACATGACAGATTCACTTATTTTCCTCAAGAACATGCTGTAATTTTAATTGGAAAGATTAGACAGATTTTGGATCAACTCAATACAAAATGCTTTTTTAATTTTCATTAAAGATCTTGTATGGTGGATGCAAATTGAAATATAAAAAGAAAGGTGAGACTAGCATTACATTGGACTTTGCTTTGGAGTTTGGTTTGCTTGGACTTACTGTAAAGACCAAAAAGGTATGTGGGGTGTATATAATACATACATGGCAAGTCTGTATTACTGACATAGCTTGAATAAGCTTAGTAATGCACATTTTTTTGCAGGCAGGAAGTGTTTTGTGATGCTTTCTTGGCCTTTATCTCCATCCGAGCCCATTTTAGCTGGGCCCAAACTATGTCGAAGTCCAGTGTTCAAATACTAGAGGTGCTAGCTCCTGAGAATGTAAGGATTGGAGGGGAAGTCTGATGAGGAGAGGCTGAGGGAGCTGGGGTTCTTTAGCCTGGAGAGGAGGAGATTCAGGGGGGACCTTACCACTGTCTGTAATTAAGTACCTGAAGGGAAGTTGTAGTTAGAGGAGGGTTTGATTGGATATTAGGAAGGACTTCCTCACAGTAATGGTGATCAGACACTGGAATGGATTGTCCATGGCAGTGATGGAGCTGCTGTTCCTGAAGATGTTTAAGAACAGACTGGCCAGTGTGGTGATGTTAGGTCATGGGCTGGACTTGCTGATCTTAGAGGTCTTTTCCAGCTTCAATAATTCTGTGATACTGTGATTAGTACCATAAAATGGTGAAGAGCTGGGGTTCTTTCCCTGGCTGGGCTTTTCTTCCTAGCATGTTTAATTAACATTGTTGATACTTGTCAATCAGTTCAGACACCTGACATGAGACAAACAGAAATAAAAGGGGATGTTTTATATCTCTCAGATCTGTAGTTTTGCACTCAGCAATTCTTCAAAGGCTATGACAGGGGTCCTCTTTTGCTCCCAGCTTTGAGAAAGGTTACTGTTCCTATCTGCCTGTTCCCATCCTCTACCTAAGGTAATCACTGAGGAAGCAATTTACAGGAATATCCTGTATTAGGCAAATACAGAAGTCTTACACTAACTGAATTATTGGCAGTGTTGGCAAACTTGTTTGGCAGACTGTTCCTGCAGTGAGTTGAGAGGTGCCTACAAAGACTTCTTGATTGGAACTTTGGTGGATCATCAGTGAGAAATCAAGAGCTGGTGACATCTTCCTTTAGCACAGCTGGATACAGAAGACATTTTGTAGCCTCAGCTACTTTCCTGAAGATTCCAGCCTTCAGAATGACAAAAGACAGTCAGTTCATTAAATTCCATCTGAGAAAAGAGGAGGATGTTTCAAAAAATGGCCACCCTGATATGACCTGTCTCTAGCTCTGAGCTCCAGCACTGTGCGTACAGGTGGTGCAGGTTTCTAATATGCAGCTTTGACTTCAACACCATTAGGCTCCTTCTCACCTTCTTTGAAAAATCTTAGCGAAGTTACAGATCTGTAACAACTCAGATCCATCAAAACTAACTGTAAGGAAAGATCTGTTTCTCAGTAGTTGGTGATCAGCAGTCAGGCACTTTTCCATTGCCTGTTTGTTCAGACTTGGACTGAACCCAGAGAAAAATCACATGCATTTAGTTTTTATCAACTGCTAATTATTATATAGTGGATAATTGCCATCGTGTAATTATTGCATGTTCAAAACATACTAATGATGCAAAAAACTGATGCTATGTGTTTGTGTCTTTCCTTTTAGTTCATGCAAAGGGGGTTGGATTCACAAACTAAAAAACAACTAGAAGAGGAAGAGAAGAAGATCATTAGTGATGAACACTGGTATCTTGATTTACCAGATCTAAAGGAGAAAGAGTAAGCTTGTACCCTTTTGTACTTCTTATCATCGTTGGATTGGTCTGGAGTGGGTATACTTATTTTTTGCTATGAAGGAAGTGTGATTAATAACCAATTAACAGGCAAAAATAGTGACAGACTGGCATTACAGCTTTTTTGTTTTGTTATTCATTTTCAGGGATCTCTTGAAGGTTGCCTAGTGCGGTTTGACCTACTTTCATTTCTTGTGTGTGGTGTTTTCTTTCATTCACACATTCTTTTAGCTGCATAGCTGCATGTAATTAGTTTCTTTCAGGCAGGAACCAATTCATGCATTGCTGCTTTTTCCCTTCACTGCAGGGAAAAAAAGTTTGAAAGCTTCTGGTAGTAAATTCAGTTCCAGTCACACAGTTGGGTCTGTTCAGGACAGTTCTGTCTTCTTGTGTCCAGCTCATTTCAAATCTTGTTTTTGAAATAGGAGCGATAATAGCAAAAAAGAAGGCTTAGAAAGGCTTATTAGGAATTCTTCCTATTAAGGAAGAAAATGTCCATTCCTGCTATTTAGAAAGGTGCTGTAAAATAGCAAGAGAACTACTTTTTAAATTGCTCACTTTTCATCCTTTCAGAAGAGGAGAGGACAAAACTCCCACTGAGAGAGAACATACCTAATTTCTTTGTAAAGCTGGGATCCAAGGAATTAAGTGTAGTTGAATAAGGTCATTGATAAACTATGTTCCATTACTCTTGGTGGATGTGAGAAAAGTATTTGGGCTTCAGTTGCGGCGAGGAAGGCTCTGGCTGGACATGGGCAGAATTTTTCTAACAGTAGGGCTATTGATGCACTGGAATAGGTTACTTAAGGAGAAACTGGATTCTTCATCACAGGAGGTCTTTTGAGGACAGGTTAGGTAGACCTCTGCTGTTTGTGAAACGAGTAACTGATCCTACCTTGGAGTAGGAGAGCAAGATTGATCTCTTCAGCCTAACTTGCTAGGATTGTAAGAGTTTGTTTTCTGTGGGAGATGAAGAGGTGCATGTGTGTGTGAGGAAAAGAAGGATGGAACAATTCATGGAAGTACTTTTATCCAACGTGTATTACAAATGCCTCAGGGTCATGTTTTTTTCACTCCATGCTTATTAAAAGAGGGGGAAGAAAGGGGAAATCTTTCCCTGCTGAACAGAGAATTACATAGTGTTTTATATCCTGACAGACACAACTAATGCCAGGTCTAACATCACAATGAAAAATTAATTAGAAGCCTTTGCTGGTAGAGTAAAGCCACCTGGAGAGTGATATTTATGTGGTATTTTTATTCTGGCAAAAGCATTAATGCAGGTGGAATGAGACCAGCAAAAAGAGTGCTTTTTGTCAGGAGAGTTAATTCTGCTTGTGGAACTGGCACAGTTTTCCTGGCAAAAAGTATTACTTTGCACTCCAAGCTTCTTGTATTGAAAGATTTATCAGAGCAATTAAGCTTCAGAAAATATATGATGGTTTAAAATACACCATGGCTTTGTTTATTAGTGCAGGGGGAAGACAGCAAATGCTTTATGCATTTGTTTAATTTGATTATTTTAAAGTGCACTGTTTGACAAAACACTGTGCTTGGGGTTTAATGCAGGAGCTTCATAATAGAAGAGAGAAGCTTTATGCCATGTGAGGATCTACTTTATGGCAGGATGTCCTTCAAAGGATTCAATCCAGAAATTGAGGTACTGTTTAAATGTTCTCTTTTGATGTGGTCTTGTATTAGAATTGAAGCCCTCGGGGATGGGGATTTGAGTGTTCACACTGCATGCTGTTTGACCTTTGCTGCACCTTCCATAAATCCTCCCATGTACACGAAATCCATGATTCAAACCAAAATGTTGATCAATGCAGCAGCTGGTAAATAGAAGCTTTTTATCTCCTTGTGTTGATGGTCAGTAATTGCTTGACTCCTGCAGATTTTCCCTCCCTGAAGTGAGGTAACTGTCCCACATGCTGCTCACCAAAACAATGGCTCGCTGTTTCTCCTGCCATTTAATTTAGAGTCCAATCTTGCAAACATGCAGTCCTGTTTATTTAACACTTCCTTGTGTACATAAGGCCTTAAAGTTCCAAAGTAAAAAAATCTGAGCAAGACAGTCTTGAATCTCTTTCTGGCCTGATTCCTGCTAATAGAACTACATAGTACTTAAAATGTTATCACAGAACTACAAGAGGATGAAGATGTAAAAACTAAAGTGAGGCTGTGCAAGGTGATTTACTGGGGGATTCTTTCAGTTATTTGGAAGGTGCTTGCTCTCACTATGACTTGGCATATTACTGCTTCATGGGTTTTATTAGTAGGTTATTACAAACCCTTGCAGTTATTTCTCCTTCTTAATAAAACCTATTGCAAGGACTACGTGCTATCATCACAATGAAAAATCACTGAATGGCTTGGATTGGAATGAACCATAAAGATTATCTAGTTCCACCCCCTGCCACAGGCAGGGACACCTTCCACTACATCAGGTTGCTCAGAGCCTCGTCCAGCCTGGCCTTGGACGCCTGTGGGGATGGAGCATACACAGCTTCTCTGAGTAACCTGTTCCAGTTAATTACGAGCTAATCCTCTGGTCTCCTGAAGATGCCTGGCTTGTCCTTGAGGATGTTTGAGTAGTGTAATTCACTGAAAACCCTGGCTCTGTGTTGCCTCATTTCCAAAAGGCAACTAAGCTCAGCTTAGTGTCAGTTAGGCATGTTGCCTTTTCCTCATGAGTTTTCCTAACACTGTGCGCCAGCGTGACCAGGAGCAGCAAATAATTGCTACTGTTGATGCATTCCTCCTACCAGTGAATTTCAGCAGGAGCCATTGTGTCAGGGTTACATGTTTTATTTCTTACTTCATTTTCAGAAGTTAATGATCCAAATGAACTCTAGGGGCAAGGAGGAAGAAATTGAAGAGGATGATAAAATGGAGGCTGATGTGTCAGATGAAGAAATGGCCAGAAGGCAAGTGGCATTTTATGACATAATCAATGTTAGCCAGCAGTACAGTATGTTGCTGCATTATGTCTGGGGAAAGCAAACTCAAAAAGCAAACAAAGTAAACCAACTCTTTTATAATCTTTACAGATATGAAACATTAGTGGGAACAATAGGGAAGAAATTTATGAGAAAGAGGGACCAGCGTGTACTCCAGGATGAAGATGAAGATGGGAACTGTAACATAGGACCTACCAAAAAAGCTAAGAAAAAGTTCTTAAAACCTCAAGATTAACGTCAGTCGTGCCACTGGAATGAAGAAAGGTTACCTGCCAACAGCAGTACCATGGACTGGAGATTGTATGAATGGCTTTTTCTTTTGGTATTGAATGTGAGGGATAAGTTTGTAAGTCCAGGTTGGTTCTCTCTGAAATGTCTATTATCCACATGACAAAGGTTTGTCCAAGTGGATGTGTGCGTAATGGATGTCATACATCCTTTCCTCTCAGCAGCTGTTAATGTGTGCAGCACTAATCCCATCAGTCTTTAAAAGTGTGTGCTAGTGGATGGAGTGCTGCCTGCGGTTGTGTGCATCATTGTTTACAATTTATGATAACATCTGAGACACTTGGGGTAAAGCGAAGCCTTGCCCAAGACAGGAAGGCAGTTCAACTTTTACTGCTTTGTTAGGAAGATGGAAGCCTTTGCTGCCTTCAAATTAAAAAAGTCAGCAGAAGTATGTTGGTTGGGTTTCTTTATTGTGCGAAAAATGAGAACAGAGAGAAAATCCATTTTGTTTAATTTTATTTTTATACAGTTTATTTAAAAGCAGAAGGGCCTGTAGGAAAATGTTGATATATATATCACTGAATCATTAGGGATCTGAAGGGACCTCAAAATATCACCCAGTCCAACCCCCCTGCCACAGCAGGATCACCTAGACCAAGTAGCACAGGAACACAGCCAGGTGGGTCTTGAATATCTCCAGAGAAGGAGACTCCACAACCCCCCTGGGCAACCTGTTCCAATGTTCTGTTAGCCTCCCTGGGAAGAAGTTCCTGCTGATACTGAAATGGAACCTCCTCTGTTCCAGCTTGCACCCATTGCCCCTTGTCCTATCATTAGATGACATTAAGAAGAGCCTGGCTCCATCCTCCTGACACCCATCCCTCACATATTTATAGACATTCATGAGGTCACCCCTCAGTCTTTTCTCCAAGCTCCCTCAGCCTTTCCTCATCAGGGAGGTGCTCTACTTCCTTCATCGTCTCCATTGCTCTACACTGGACACCCTCCAGCAGCTGTGTCCTGCTTGAACTGAGGGGCCCAGAAATATTTATATATATGTTTTTATATAAATATATATATATAAAAAATACTGCCAAATACTGGGCAATGTTTACCCTTTGACACAGGAGCAGATTGTGACTCTTCTATCTTCCAAAAGGTGTTTGCTAATCTTGGGTTTTTTTCAGCAAAACCAAAAGTAATCTTATTACCTAGGTGTTGGCATGAAAGCTTAGTAATGGTTTCAGAGACATCCTTGAAAGCTGAATAAAAATGATTTCTTTTCTGGTTCAGTGATTGGTTTAGCTAATTTATTGTATAAAGTGATGCTTAATACACTCTTCAATGATGCTGTTTTGTGCAGGCCTCAGATACCCTCAAATTGAGCTGACTGCAGTGATATTCTCTGGCTTTAGCATGCACTGGAGCTATCTGAGGTAACGTGAGGGTAGAAACGTGATGCTTGTGGTCAGTCAGTGCTCTGAGCCTGTAGAGGAATGTCAGCGTGGGCTTCTTGAAAATCACAGAAGTTCTCTGTACCCTGCCTTTCAACAAGAAATACTTCTTATGATTTCATTTCCCTGTCTGAATGTTGAAGTTGGGCCTCTTTAATGCTGACTCTGGGGAAAAGGGATTTGTTAAATTGAAGCAAGTCGCAGCTGTTCTGTCACAGACACGAGAGGTGCTTTGTAGTTCTTTCTGGGTTTTTTTAACAACTTGGTGAAGCAAGACATGCAACTCAATTATACAAAGAAGGAGATGGTGTGTCTGCTGTATTTTGTGCATGATATAGGAACTGTAGCCCATACATCATGAGCACCTCATTAGATAGCCAAGATGGATCGCACATGGAAAGAGAAATACACTTTTAACCTAGTAAGGGAACCTTGCACAGGTGGAAAGTCTGTGATTCATGATCAGAGACAGTTTTTCAGAGCTAATTAAATGCTACCAGTTCAATTACTTAAAACTTGACCATACATTATTGCTAGCTGAGAAGAAGTTAATGATGGCATGACATTTTTCTTCCCATGGAAGATGTGACTTGAGTGAAGAAATGATTTATTGTTGGTCATCACAAGAAAAACTCAAAATATATCTCATTATTCATCCTTGCTTATTAATAAGAAAATGATTCCCTTGTATCTGAACACCTTTCTTCAGTGGAGAGATTCTGCATAGCTGTGCTGGATAGTTGGGGGAAAAGTGTGTTCTAGTGAACCAGTAGCAACCAGGAGATGTCACTGCAATTGCAAACCTGGACAGCAGGTAGGAGAACATTCCGACGGCGTCATGTAAAGGAGCTTTTGGGTAATTTTGATTAATGGTTAGTGACTGATAACTGAGTGAAATCTTTCTTTGCCAAGGGCCTGCAAACAGTTCTTCTGTTGAGTTGCAGAACTCTTTGCAGTCAAACGGGGTAGTTCTGTGCAGTTAAAGGACGTTCTGCTGTGTGCTGGTCCTTGATTTCATGTCATTTCCTGAGGGATGGATGGAAATGGGGGTGGAATGGTACCTGAGGAACAGTATGAGTGAACTCTAAACAGATTCCTAGAAAATCCAGGGCTTTAGAACTTGAGAAAGGGAAAGAGTGGTGGTTCTGTTTCCTAAACATGCCCTACACCACCTGGGTTATCTTCAAACATTAGGCGCTCTGCTGTTCACATTTAGCTGGTGGCTAGGTGAGCTGTGAAAACAGCTGCACTAAGACCTTCTGACGTTCAGCACAATTCATGGGGAGTTTGTAAAGTGCACCTTGAAAAGCACCTTTTGTACTGCTTTATTGTGAGCAAGACAAAAAACCATCAGCCCCACGTGATGAATTTTAAGTGCTCAAAAGTTGCAGGCAGGCAACTTTTCATGATGGGATCTTCAGAAATAGATATTACATTCCCAACCTTATAAATACATACGTATATTTCAAGGCTGTCTCTATCTTCTTTCCTAGAAAGGGTAAAAGCATTCTGCTGTATAAAATCTGCTTGAACTACTCTTGACAGGGATGTAAGTGTAGTGGTGAAATATTCATAACGTGAACCTGCATTAATTCAGGCTTTCTTAGCTCTGACACAGTCACCAATGCAAATGCATTTTCATGTGCGACTTGAGGAGCTGCAGAACTTCCCCACGTGGTCATGCTTCTGAGTGAGAAGTGTTTCTTCTTGGAGAGCAAAAGCGAGTTAGGATAGGTAGTAATCACTTATCTCAAAGGAAACAGCCACTTGCAAAATGTAATTGGGAAAGAGTTACCACACATGAGAAGTGTTTGTGCCTGTTACACTAAGGAACCTGTTAAAGCGAACAAAGCCCGGAGTGTGTTGTGGTTAGTGCTTGCTGACAGCTCACAGCTCTAAGTTTAAGCAACTCTCTTGTCAGGTGACATTTTGTCCTTCCCTTTGACTGTCTGACTGTTTTATTTCTGTAGTGACTGCTGATGTTGAGAACATGTAAGTATTTATACAACTTCATCTTTCTTGACGGAGCTTCTCGTTTTATTCTACTTAGTAGTGGATCTTAAAAGGGCCAGGACCAGAGTCCAACTGAAGTGAGCCATCCTGTATCCTCCCCTTAGTAATACATGAGCTGATTAAACTTTGATTCTTTGGGGAAAGGGGGAGGATGGAGTTTGAACTGTCTCCTCTTATGTGTCTTGTATAATAGTGTCTTATTAGAAAACAATTCTACAGTCGCGGGTGGCTGTGGGGCATTGTGTGTGTGTTTGTTTAGTGGGCAGTCAGGCTGGGATTCTGGGACTCAGTCCAGTGTTCAGACTTTAAAAGAAGTTGTTTTGCTGTTCTGTTAATTGCAATACCATTCCTCAAATTGTATTTAGAGTTGGACGAGTCCTGCGTGGGAGTTCAGAAGAGTTTGCTGTACTCTGTTTCAGCAAGTCAACAACTATAACTGCACAGTTGGTTAGGTTCTTGTTAAACCTCAGAGAGGGTTAATAAAGCTTAGTGGTGGTGAGGGATGTCAGGCATCCTGAGTTTCCCTTCTGCATGTGAATGCAAGTTTCTCTGAGAGCAGATGCTTTAAGGACTTGGTTCTTTGGTTCTTTCTTTTCTTTTCAGTCTGGGAAAGTATCTGCCTTCATAGTGGTTTAACCACACAAGCAAAGCAATCCAGGGGATTCATCCAGCACTTCCTCTGGGCAGGCAGGTGTTCGACCATGGCCAGGAGACCAAGGCTCCATCACATCTAGCAGTGTCTTGAGAATAATGATGCTATAATTCCCAATGTCCCCCTTCTTCCTTCAGCTTTATATGCTCAGAGTGACTCCAACTGCAGTTCACTGCATAGAGAAATACGGTTTGGTGAGAGGGGTGAGTGCAGGTGGGAATTCCTGTCAGCTAGAATGTGAGTGTTCTGGAGCTCATAACACTCCTTTGAGTTTCAGGGAATGCCTCGATTTGATCAATCATCAGAAAGGGGTAAAAACCCTTAATGTGACCTGGGTGTGAGAGAATGATAGGAACAAAAATTAGAGAGTAAAGTCCCAGTTCCATTATTTATAGAAAACCCATGTTCCTACCTCTGTAAGATCTTGCAGTGTCCCCTGCTGCCTCCTGCACAGCCCTTGGTTCCTCATCCTCAGGGATGTATTTCCTTCCCAAATGTATATGCATGTGGGAGTCAGGCCCTTATGGAGAGGCTGTATTTAGCAAACCTTTGTTTTATTTTAACAGCATTTGTGACATTTGTGGTCAGATGATGTCTCTGAGCAAAAAAACCAGTCACCAGGAGGAATCACCATTTGGCCCAGTTGTAGACTGGGGAGAAAGGGTGGGTTTTCAGTGTTGCTATGGTTTTACTTCACATTTGAAAATGCTTCCCCCTTCTGAGTGATTTCCTTGTTTGGGCTTTTTTTAAAGAAACATTTATCTGGTCTATCAAAAATGGGGAAATGTGATGGTGAAATAATTCTACAGAAAAGGATTCCTTTAGATTTGGTTGGCTCATTGCTTTTTATTTTTTCACTTTGATAGAGAGGAATGAACTCCGGACACTAAAGCTCCTGTGCTCAGTCAGGCTGCTTGTAGGGATTCCCATATGGGGCAAGATAAAGGGTATAGTGGGGTTAGCTGTTCTCCCTTCATTATACAGATGACTTTCAATGTTAACAAAATCTCCACCTCTTTTGGAAGAGAGTAAATTTAAGCCACTTGTGATGTTTAAGCACCATTCACCCTGTATAGGACACTCCCTTACCAGAAGCAAATCTCCCTATAGGACTTTTCTCCCTATAACAACCATAGGAAATGCACTGTCACTGTGTCATAATTATACTCCACACCCCTATCTGTGTGCTGTAAGCACTGAAAACTTCCCAGCCATAAATATTACTCACATTTTCATCCACATTCAAAAGAGACCCTGTATTTGTGCCATCGAACTGCAGTCATCACATAGCAACTAATTCAATCTGCCTGACAGAAAACTCTTTCAAGTTCCTGATTTTTTCCCAGAGTGAAATGTGCTTTAATCTAGTATTAATGTATTTTTCCTTCAATCACCTGCAGAAGAATTCCATAATCTTACAGTAGTGATTGCACAGACAATGGAAGGTGCTGTACACATGGTGAATCATTGTAGGGTTGGGATGCGAGGATGACTGGAGGGCTGGAGCACCTCTCCTATGGGGATAGGCTGGATAGTTGAGGCTGGTCAGCCTGGAGAGGAAGAAACTCCGGGGAGATATTAGAGTGCCCTTCCAGTATCTGAAGGGGCCTGCAGAAAAGCTGGGGAGGGGCTGTTTCTAAGGGCTTGGAGTGGGAGGACCAGGAGGAATGGTTTCAAGCTGGAAGAGGGGAGGTTTAGACTGGAAGTCAGGAGGAACTTCTTCACGATGAGGGTGCTGAGACACTGGAACAGGTTGCCCAGGGAGGTTGTGGCTGCCGCCTCCCTGGAAGTGTTCAAGGCCAGATTAGATGGGGCCTTGAGCACCCTGGTCTAGCAGGGGATGTCCCTGTTCATGGTAGGGGGGTTGGAACTAGATGATCTTTACAGTTCCTTCCAATCTGAACCAATCTATGAATCTAAATTGTGTAAGGTCCTTTGATATTGATTGGGACAAGTTTTCTATCTAAGGTTATGTTGAATTTCTCTTGGAGTGTTTTTTCCACCTCTTCATCTTCAAGAGTCACAAATTCCACCAGATCCATGTTTTCCTTGTAATTGTACGTGGTCTCAGTGAGTGTCCACCCAATTAGTGCTCGAAAACCATCGGTGGTCTGGAGGGCACAGATGGACTTCTTTGTGAAGAGGGAATCTGGAGAGGTCTGAAGGTACGTGCATTGGAACTGGAAATCTTCCACTGTCCGTGGCTCGAGGCTGAACATGTAAATTTTCCGACACTCTTTCTTCTCCAGAAGGTCGGAGTTGGAGAAGCTCTGGCTGGGGATATACTGTTTCCGTCTCAGTTTCTCAAAGTACCAGATGGCATTTTTTTCCGTGAAGCGAAAGACACCGGGAGCTTGAGGCTGGTCTTTCCCTGACACAAGCTCCATCGGTTGCCACATCTGGTAGGACACACCAAAACCTGCATCAACTATGTAGGCTTTGCCCTCCAGCACCACCTTTACGAGGAGGTGGGTCATGATGGTGGCGTAGGCGTTCTGATGCGGGTTGAACACATACGCTCCCAGGAAGCTGGCATCGTAACCCAGGCTTTTCAGGACCCAGCCTAGCAGCTGGTTGTTTTCCATGCACCAGCCCCCTCTCTTCCTCCGCACGATTTTATTATAAACATCCTCCAACTCCAGAGTAATCTTCTCCCCGCAGTGGATGCTGAGGTTCTCGAAGGGAACTGCACGGATGTGATGCTGGAATATATCGGTTAAGGTTTCCAAATCCTGTTTTTCCAGGGAACCTTTATACCCAGTTCTCGCAAAATACTCTTCAAGGTTCATGTCACCTGTAAGGGAAGGGATTGCATTTGGGTTTTGTTTCTTTATGGCGGTGATTTATGATGCTGTGATTTTTCACAGCCCAGGCTGCTGCCAGCAAAGACGCTTTAATCTATTGAACCTCCTCAGAGCAGTTTTTAAAGGTAACGATGTTCACTGCATATAGTTCCCTCAGCAAGAGGGGGGGGATGAGGCTGGGAGGTTGCTTTTTGCCTAGAGACATCTCTGTGGCAAAGAGCTGATGCAGTTTCAGACTGATAAGGAGTGGCTGTGAAGAGGGGGTTTGCTGTATTCGCATTGTAACAGTGGGGTTGTGGGGAAATGGCAGTGTTCTGGGAGGGGGGGGGATCGTGAAAACGGGCCTAAATCCAGTTGAGGGAGAGGAGAGTCAGTGTGGGGAGCAGTGTCACCTGCCAGCTGGAAAGATGAGTCAGGGCTTGCATGTTCTCTTCATAAGCCTGCCACTGGTCTGTGTGGTGGTAAATACTCTGCTTGTGTGGTACCAGCTCACTCTTTGGCCACTTAAAAAGTGTGAAAGCATTTTGTAAAGTGTTCAGATCACTACAACTGAAAAAAGCCCCTCTGACTTCTGTAAGGATCATGGACCACTGGGTCACTCATCTGCTCTGAGCATTGCACAAACTTACTTTGGTGTTGGAATGATGAATCTGAATGCAGGAGAATGACCCAAAAGACAGAGAGTTGTGTGCTCAGCCCTCATCATTAGAGATTGGAAGGGACCTCAAAAGATCATCTAGTCCAATCCCCCTGCCACAGCAGGATCACCTAGATCAAGTCGCACAGGAACAGCTGAGATTATCAAAGCCTCACAGTGTGTCCCTGGTTTTAATTCCCACCCGGACATGTTTCTGTGTGACCTCCCCTAGGTGATCCTGTTTTTGGCAGCAGGTATGCACTAGATCTCCTGATGTCCCTTCCAACCCCCCCCTATTCTGCGATCCTGTCCTGCCTCCAGTAGTGCCCACCTCCTGGTCTCCATAGGACTCCTTGTGAGCAAGACTGCTGGATGAGGATCTTCTGAACTTACTGTCTGCTCCCTGATGTCATGGAAAGTCATGCCCAGCCATCTGCCTTTTGCAATGGCCCATCACAACCTGCTGGCCACCGTTACAAGCTGGATGTGCTGCAGGTATCTGATAGATGCTGCTTGTAAAATACCCTGTAGATGGTCTGCTTGGGTGTGGAGCTGGGCACCAAATGATTTGAAGGCTCTGCACCTTTGCAAAGGAACACCGAGCATTTCAGCCATCTAGAATTACTGCAAATATTTAGCTTCTTGACAACCCCCGATGCTGCTCGGAAATCTTTTGTGCACACACTAAGCCGAGCTTAGACACTTAATATTGGTGACTTGGGAAGACTATAGTAGTCAGATAAATTCAGCAGTGAATGCCTGACTGTTTACTATGATCTAGAATGTCTCGAGATGATTTTCAGTGAGAGATTCACGATGTGCATATGCATGGTGTGGAAGCAGCTGTCCTAAGTGAATGGAAAGCCCCCATGAAAAACCACCTCTTATCTTCTAGAGGAAGGAATTTAGCTTGCAGTGATTTTTAACTGCATTATTGGGGGGTATTCTCAATGTAATATTTGTTAAGTACAACACATGACTGCTGGCACTGTTTTTTCCCATCAATTTGAAGAAGCCATGATTGTCTGATCCCACTGCCCAGACTGGGAATGCTAAATAGCTCACACCATCACCAAGCTGCTTGTTAAAGTTACGTGATTTGTGATTTCTTTCTGCAGCTCCATAACGTGATTGATCAGCTTTAGATCGTGGCTGTAGGAGACGAAAGCTGCTGTTCTTTGCATTGTGAGCAGGTTAGACGAAAAGCTAGATAGAGGGAAGGTAGCCCCACTAACATGGTTGTGATTTATGCAGAGGAAATCAGCAGCAGCAGAACTTTGAGGAATTATTTCTAAATGTGCAAACAAAGGTGCTTTCACTAAAATCTTCTTTACCAGGGCTACGCACAGCATCAGCAATTCCACTGTTGAAAAGCTTTATCTACCTTTCTGCTAGTACTGTCAGCACACGGACTTTCTGAGGAACATAAACCAAAAGTTTCTAATTTCTTTTGTTTTTAAAGGACTGTAATTTCCTTCTCATAAAGCAGAATCTATCAATGATTAGATAGCTCTTTTGCTTCCTTTGCACCTGCAATACCTTTAAATAAAATCTAAAAGGATTTCTTCCAACGAGAGGTTGTAGCTTCTTTATTTGTACCTAACCAAAAGCATCTCTCTCCTACTCATGTGAATCTCCTTCTGAAGAGATTCTCCCTCTGTAAGACCCCACAGGTAGTAGGTGCTATTGTTTGTTATTGCCCCGTGACCTCTCCCATCATAAAGAAACTAGGAGAGTTGTTTGTTTGTTTGGGGAGAGTTTGTTAAAGGGAATAAACTTACCTCTTCAGATAGGCTTCTGTATTTATTGAGCTCTTCAGCCTCTAGGTTGGTCGTGACTGGGCAGCAATCAGCAAAGCCAGGAGTGGATAGAAACTGTGAGGGTCGCCTTCCTCTCTAAGCTCTGCTGACCTTCACTCCTGAATCTTAAATGCCAAGAAAGAGCAGAGTCCACCCAAAATGAAATCACATTTTTGGACTTCACTGATCCATGTGCAAATTAAACTTTGTTTCTTCTCTATTAGCAGTTGTTTATATTTTCCCTTGGTTAAGACCAGACTGGACTTGTTTTCCACGTGAATTAATTACAGTAGACAGTTGCAAATGGTTCTGCTGTAGCTTTTTTGAAATTAAATTATAGGTGTTTTGCAAGCCAGCAGTTTATGGTGGGGGATACTCATCTGCTTCCTTGTGGGGGCACTGAACTGCCGCAGTATAGCAGCCTGCAGATTCTAGTGCTCAGTGGATGCACAAATGACCCTGCTTTGCCCACAATGGAACTGTTTTCAGTCTGTTCAAAGCTTCAGCTACAACAGGTAGTGATTTTGGAGCCGATATCTTAACAAACACCATGACAAATGTTTATTTGCACAATGTTGTGTGTGAGAATGAAATAAGGCGTTTCCTCTCTAAAACTTGTCCTTCAGCATCTTCAAAGTTCAATCTTCAACTCAGTCTTTACGTTTTTTGTTTAATTCTCTCCCTGTTAAGCACATCTGCTCTTCAGTTATGAAGGTGGAAAGCCAGAGGTCCCTTCTGAGATCTGTGAGAGCACATAAGTTTTAGGCACATCAGGTGCCTCATGTGTCCACTAATACAAGCATCAAAGTCTTCTCCTTGGCTGAGGACTGAGTGATGCTCTTCTGCTGCCCTCCTTCCTGACACATCCTCTACAGTAGCTGCCACAGGTATCTGCTGTGTTACAACATGCTGTGAACCCCCAGTGGTGTCTTCACATCCTAACATCCCAACTGTAGGATACTATATGTGATAAGCATGAAGAGCTGTATCTATTATAACATCCTGCCTGCTTCACATCACAGGAAGGTTAAGCCCCAAAAGTCTAGACTAGAGTTTATGAAGGTTGATCTAGCTTTGACTGCTTCCATTTTTGATGCCAGAAGCCTGATTTTGAAGAACTATTGAAATGTCTCAGCTTCTAGGGACTTTATTTCCATTTCACACACGGAAAAATCACTCAGAAAAATTGGACACTCCAAATTAGAGAGCTGTGGTGGTGGTGGTGGGGGGTGTTAAATGCCCATTGTCTGTATTTATGCATGGGCACTAGTTCACTTTGAGTCCATTTCTGGTAAGGGAATAGGACCCAAGTCTTTTAACTTATTTCATCATAAGCTAATTGGCACCTAGTAGTGGCTTGTTTTGAGAGAGTCTTAACCTTCCTTTTTTCGTATGAGGTCTTTGAAAGCCAAATTCAGCTCTCAACTTTCTATTTCAGGCTGTTCAAGGAAGGGAATAATTTGTAAAACTCTGTTGAGAAGATGATAGGAAATAATAACCTAAAAAGGTTAGAGGTCTCTTGTGTAAAATGGCAATGCAGCTTCTCCTCCTGTAACGTTTTGGCCTCCTTTACCACAAAATATATCAGAAATAAAGTGAGATCCAGAGAGGTGAAACAAAAATGTTAGGGAGTCACAAAGCAATTTCCATATAAGCAAATTAGAGGTAGTAAAGTGTCTCAGTTTTAAAGGAAGGAGAAGCTCAAGAAAAAAAACAGGCAATCAGTCTATGCAGTTAATTAGCAGCGTCCTTGAATTTACCAAGCTTTGTGTACATCTGACTAGCTCAACTTTAAAATTAATGTTAATTTTTAAACTTTTTATATTGGATGTGTAAAGACCCAATTTAACAGAGCATTAGAATTAGATTGTATCAACTAAATTAGGTGGCAAGCCACGGACATTTACTGGTACGAGTTTGTTCTCCAACACTATATTGAATTTCTCTTTCAGAGTCTTCTCAACCTCTTCATCTCTAAGAGTTATGATCTGCAGCAGGTCCATGTCCTTCGTGTAATTGTACTTTATCACATTCAAGGTCCATCCAACTAAGGCATAAAGCCCCTCAGGGGTCTGGAGAGTGCAGATTGACTTCTTGCTGAGTATGGTATCTGGGGATGCTTGTAGGTATGCGTTTAGGTCCTGGAAGTCATTTATGTCTCGTGGCTCAAGAGTGAATTTATATATTTTTCTAATATTCCCCAGATCTGGAGTATTGGTGTCAGGAACACTTGGCTCAGGTATGTAGTGCTTCCTTTTCACCTTCTCAAAGTACCAGGTGCCGCTGTCTTCCATGAATCGGAAGATGCCAGGGGTCTGGGGTTGATCCTGCCCAGAAATCAGCAGCAGAGGCTGCCACGCCTGGTAGGCACCACCAAAACCAGCATCTACTATGTAAGAAGTTCCCTTGATCACCACCTTCAGTAGGATATGGTTTAACTCAGCAGAGTATGACTTCTCCGCTGGCTCGTAACTGTTTGCTCCAAGAAGACAGACATCATACCCCAATTCTTGCAAGGCCCAAAATAAAAGGTGGTTGCTTTCCAGGCACCAGCCACCACGTTTCTTCCTCACAATCTTATCGTAAGTAGATTGTAAATCCAGTTCAATGTTCTCCCCGCAGTGCATGCTGAGGTTTTCAAAAGGAATCGCCTGGATGTGATGCAGGAAGATGGCTGTTAACATTTGCAAGTCTGGATCCTTGTGGGACTCGTTGTAAGAAATTCTTGCCAAATATTCCTGAACGTTCATTTTGCCTGAGTGAGCAGAAAAACAGCCAGTTATGGGTGTGCAGCTCTCCAGGGGTTTACTCCTATTTCTGTAGCACGGGTTAACCAGCCTGCAAAGGCAGCCCAGGCCTTTTACCAGCAATGTGAAAGAAACCTGGTCCCCTGATGGGAGATTAATGTGGCTGAGACCTACCTGTATCATCTGTATTTCTTTTAAAAAGTAGATGAAGGAAGGAGCAGGTGACAGTGGTACTCACTTTCCTCTTTGGGCCAGGTGGATGTCTTTCCCATGGGAAGACACAGTTATAAAGCTGGTGAGCAACAGGTTTGCAGTAAAGCTGCTACACCAAATCAGCATAAAACTCACAGCAATTTCTTACTGCTTCTTTTCCGGTAACAGGAAGGCAATTCTTTATTCATCCCACAGGAAATGTAACTGGGAGGCTTTGCATTCATGGCTTCATCTAACTGGGATTAACGGCTCAGTGTGTCACCCTTTGAGAAAGCCATCCCTGTGAAGTGGGTTGTTGTTTTTCTTAATCCCCTAGTTTCCCTGTGGAGTTCAGACACAGCATTGACCCCAGCTGTTGAAAGGAAGGAGCTGTTAATTTTTCTAACCTAAGAGTCAGAGGAATTGATAACTACGAAGAATATATTCAAGGCATAGTTGGGGGCTTCTGATTTCTTTCAACATCCCTCACCAACCAGACACCTTGGTTTCAGCCTGAAATTCTGGATAAGCAGGCACTGCCTGCGTGGCCAGGATGGAAAAGTTCCCCAATAACACTTCACTGACTGATCTGGTATCTGCAAGGATTTCCTTTGCCTCCCATTTACATTTAATGTGGTTCTTTGCCATGCCAGGACATTTGTCATCCACAGCGATTCACAATCTGCTGAGGACGGTGCTTATTAGTTTCCTAAAGGTCTGAGGATCTCTTACTCCTTGAAATCACTGGCACATTCCCTGGCAGGATGTTTCAAAACTCACTCAATGCAGATGAGATGGCAGAGGTTTCCCTTCCAGCGACTACTCCCAGCTTTGGTCCCACAGCTCCACAAGGAGTGACCAGCAGTTTGACCCCATGTTCATGCCAGCACCAGGAGGGTGCTGGGAGCTTTGGATGATCCCATCGTAGGCAGACACAGCCCTGCCCCAGCAGGTGAGCGTTTCAGATGACCTGATCTCTAGACTTTAACCCCAATTTTGATGCCAGCAGTACCAACACTTTTGACTTAGTTGCGTTGCTCCTGATCTGCACGGGTAGCAGGATTCAGCCTAGCTGATGCAAAACCACAGGGAAATGTTATAAATTAGAGGACTACCCCAGTAAGGGAGTAAGGAATAAACATTTTCACTTCAAAAGGACCCAAAGAAGCTGTATGAGAAAACAGCAATATGTCTTTGATGGGTTTTTTTCCATCTCTTTTATTAGGACAAGGGCACTCATCTCTGGCAGGATCTCCTTGGAAACACTGGTTGTAGAAAGCCATTCCCTCCCCAACAGCCAGTGCACGTGTACACTGGCAAGCTCATCCTGTGCTCCCCTGCCTCCTTTTGCTTTGTATTCCCACTTTCTAGCCACTTTGCCTAGTGAGATAGAAGCATCTTTTTCCTGTGATGGTGTTGAGCTCAACCTCTGTGACCAGGAGGGCTCCAAGCAAGTCCATTAGCCTGCTGGGTATGATAGGCTTTATTTTTGTCTTGAAAACAAATTTCATCTGGCCTTGTTCTGGGCCAGCAGCATGAGACCTGATGGCTTCCCTATATAAAACCTGTGTCCTGGGTCTGGGTGTCCCCAGTGACCCTGTGTGTAACCAGCTCTTCTCTTACAGCCATGAGCAACCTCCCCTTCAAGAGCCTCTGGCAAGGAGACTCCACAAAAACACGTTTTGGGAAACTTGCAGTCTGTGCCTCAGTTTCCCCAGCTGACCCTTCTGTGGCCTCATCAGTTTAAAGTCTGCAGTACCGACAGTGATCGACAAAACGAGCTCTGATCTCAGTGAATACTTGAAATAACTGTAGTACAGGACCCATTCACACAAACCAGTGTCCCCTCCGTCCCTCACCCACCCTCCCACCCCGAGGCAGCTCTTCTTGGCACCGCTCTGCCAACCAACCAACCAACCAGCCCTAACCCAGAGGACTGTATGCATTCCACAACCGGGGTAACGAGTATCTCAAGGCTCGTTGCAGACCTCAGCCTTGTTTACTCGTGCTCCTGCCGCAGCCGAGCTCTGCCCAAGCCTCAGGCAGCTCGCAGGGCTCGGGCTCCAGCCCCCGCTCCCTCCTGACTGCGGCCGGCGCAGGGGATCGCTGCGGGCTGAGCGGCAGCAGCAGCTCCCCGTGTCCGGGGATCCTCTTGGACGTACCCACACTAGTCCTTTGATTTGAAGCCACACCGCGAGTCGCTCGCCGGGTTTTCCACAAGCTTGTGGTTCAGTGTGAAGCGTCAGTCCGGGTCCTGAGCGCCTGAGCTTTGCACTCGGGCGATGCCCCTGCAGCGTTGGCCCCAGGCCGCTGCCGTCGAGAGCTGCTGCTGTGCCCGCAGCCTCGCACGGGTGGGCTTTTCCTGATAGACCCACTGCTGGGGCTGAAATTGCAGCTCAGACACGGGGCACTTCCCTCTCGACCAGCTAGCCCAGGCTTTCTGCCCTGGCCTGCGCCGGAGCTCCCAGGGCAAGTTGTACTGGCAGCTGCTGCTCTTAAAGGGCCAGGCTGCCTTTACTGCGGGCTGGGCGGTGTCAGAGCAGGAGGGATGGAGAGGGAGTTTCTTGTGTTGTATCTGATGGCTTTATTGGTTTCTTGTATTGATAGAAAAATCCCTGTCGTGCAATTCAGTGTGGCAGGGGCTGTACGAAAAGCCTGAAGATTCTTCCCAGGGAGGGTACCAGAGCACTGGAACAGGCTGCCCAGGGGGGTTGTGGAGTCTCCTTCTCTGGAGATGTTCCAGACCCGCCTGGCTGTGTTCCTGTGCGACCTGGTCTGGGTGAGCCTGCTGTGGCAGGGGGATTGGACTAGATGATCTTTTGAGGTCCCTTCCAATCCCTAATGATTCTATGATCCAGTCCCCATGTAGCTTTCAATACTGGGGAGAGTTTAACCTCCCACATTACTGATTGAGAACTGAAGCCCTCCAAGAGGGCAAAGAAGAAACACAGTGGGGGTGTTGTGGTTATAATCTCATCCTCACCACCACGGGTCACCCTGGGACTAGATGATCTTTCGAGGTCCCTTCCAATCCTTAATGATTCTATGATTCAGGCTCTGGGCTACCTTGGTGGTTGTGCTCATGCTGAAGCAGCAAAGAAAGACTGCAAGTTTTGATTCAGAGTTTACATCGTCAACACTCTTGTGGCCTGGAATCCTGCAGGAAGATACTTAGGATACAGAGGTAAGAGTACAAGCCTAGGAGTCATTGAGTGAATGATTAGAAGTCGCCCATTTATTGGTAGGGGATGACAACTATTGAGTTGATTGAGCTGTTGACACCAGACACCCAAAGCAACTGGGTCAGATTTGCCAAGTATAAATGTATGTATTTGCCAAAAGACAGTATAAACATAGCTGTCAAAACCCCGTGGGTCCAAGGAGAAGCAGTGGTCCTTTGGCAGCAATGATGGGCATTCCCTAAGCCTGCTCTGCCTTTAAGGAGTTGTCTCCACAGCCAGTAACAAGGAAAAAGCAAACTGGTACAATCTGACATGAAGAGCCTCCTATTTCCAATGGAGAGCTTCATTCCATTGCTCAGCAATAAACTCTGCTTCTGTGGAAGTGCTGAGCAGCAGGGCCAGAAGCACTGAGCTGTGCCATGAAGTGGGCAGTGGACTGGCCACACAATTAAGGAGCTGAGTCAGCTAAAAGGGAAACAAGTTTTTCCTATTACTGTTTGCCCCTTGCCTGCTGAATCTCTGGGGCAATGGCCACAATGGCCTGCTTCTCCCTTGAACCCTATCAAACCATGAGAAACACCCAGGCGTGGGGAGAGGAACAGGCACATTCCTCACAAATGATGGAGTTATTGCATTTTTAAGAGCCTTAACTGCAAAAATATCAGCATATTTTAAAGATAAAGCAAATAATTACAGAATTGCTGAGGCTGGAAATTCTAAGATCATCCAGCCCAGCCCATGACCTGACATCACCACATCAGCTAGACCAGGGCACTAAGCACCACATCCAGCCTGTCATTAAACCCCTCCAGGGATGTGCACTCCACCACCTCCCTGGGCAGTCCATTCCAGGGTCTGATCACCCTCTCCATGAGGAAGGGCTCCCTAACATCCAACCTAACCCTCCCCTGGTGCAGCTTCAAGCTTCTCCTCCTGTCACCAGTTGCCCACCTGTCTACAACTTCTTTTCAGGTAGTTAAAGAGCATGATCAGCCANTGCTGATCCAAGCCAGAATGCTATTGGCCTTTCTCGTGCCACCTGCTGGCTCCTGTTTAGCTGGCTGTTGACCAGTACTGCCAGGTCCCTCTCTGCCAGGCTGCTCTCCAGCCACTCATCCCCCAGTCTGTAGCTGCAGGGGGTTATTGTGGCCAAAGTGTAGAACCCTGCACTTGGCCCTGTTAAACCTCATCCAGATGGCCTCTTCCCATTGACCCAGCCTGTCCAGATCTCTCTGCAGTTTAAAATACATTAAGCACGTTTTCAATAGACAGAAAGCAAATAATCAGGACGCCTGAAGTGGTTAGTGACAGTTTTTACTTTGGGAATACACGTTATAATGCTACTTAACAAGTCTTGACTATTTTTGTCCTTAATTGTGACTCACGTGTATAATTGACTCCGTTGTAAGTGCATAGTTGCAGTGGTGCCACGATTTGTACATAAAGGGCCGTCAAGCATCATCTCAGAGGGCAACGTGATTACGTTTGAGTGATTCCTCATACCTAAAGGCTAAGGTTTTTAGTATCTGATTGAGATTTGGCATTTCTCCTTGTATCAATATAATTAGCATCACTGCAAACACATCCTCAAGTAGAGCCGATATGGTTCGTGTTTGATTTCAGCCACGGTAACGAATAACGTGCAAAGCACGCGGAGAAGAGCAGCCATGGAGGAGTGCGTATTCCCAGCACTCCTTGGCTGGATGGAAGGAAATAAAATGCATGGGAGATGCTTCAACTCAAAGAAAAAGTGCTGTTTGCTGATGCCACTGCAGGAACGGGACTTGTTTAAAGGCTGAAACAAGACAGAGCTGTCCACTGATAGTCTTCACCCCATGTTTTAGGCTGTAAACAGAGAGTCCGTAAGTATCGACGCAGGTGTGGGACTGCCCAGCTGCCACCCAAGAGGGTGTTGTGAATGCAGGAGCGAAAGGAAAAGGACATGTTTATGGCTGTTGCAGCCAACTCAGCACTGGATGCCTTTGTTTTTCTGGCTATTACTTTCCCCCAACAGTACGGAATTCATTTAAGAGGGGGGTATGATTTTCCCCAGGTGGCAGCACAAAGTAATAAAGAAAGAGACATAAAGCTCCACCACTCAGCCTGGCTACTCAGGGTGTATTGGGAAGAGCTTTTAAGAGATGAAAGGAGTGGGGAATGGGCACAGCCTGCTTCCAGCAAAGCACAGATAGAAGGGCAGTGATTCTGTGACTGAGCTAGGAAGAAATTATTTGTACCCAACCCAGAAAGAGATGCAGGAGCAGTTGTGAAAATCAATTTCTTTGCCAGATTCATGCTAATATGTTCAGCCTGGCACTGGTGTAGATGGAAAGAAAAAGCTTAACCTTTAGATGCTTGTCAGAAATAGGGGGAAGGACTGTGTGTAATGCCATGGAATTGAATTATCATTCAGGCAGTGAGTTAAAACAGAGACAACCTGCTCGTATTAACAGGTACAAATTTCCTGTCTAGTGTTACATTGAATTTCTCTTTCAATGTTGTCTCCATTTCTTCGTCACCAAGGATTCTGATTTCCACCAGATCCATATTATCCTTATAATTGTACTTTATCTCGGTGAGTTTCTGGCCCACCAGAGCCCGGACACCGTCGGCGGTCTGCAGGCTGCAGATAGACTTGGTGACAAACAGTGAGTCCGGTGCCGTCTGCAGGTGGCTGTTGCTGGCCCTGAACTCTTCAATATCTCGTGGCTGAAGGGTGAAGAGATAAATCCGACGGCAAACTTCTTTATCCACGTTATGGGAAGTGGAGAAGCTCTGGTTGGGAACCAACTGCTTCCTTTTCACCTTCTCGAGGTACCAGATCCCACTCTCCTCCTGGAAGCGAAAGACCCCAGGAGTCTGTGGCTGGTCTGTCCCCGAAATCAGCTCCATTGGCTGCCACAGCTGGTAGGCCATCCCAAAGCCACCATCCACGATGTAGGATTTGCCATCAAGCACCACTTTAAGCAGCAGATGGTCAATTTCTTCTGGATACGCATCATACTCCGGGACATAAACTCTTGATCCCAGCAGGGTGACGTCGTAGCCGAGGGTTTTCAGGACCCAGGATAAGAGGTGGTTGTTTTCCATGCACCAGCCTCCACGGTTCTTCTTCACTATCTTGTTGTAAGTGGCTTCCAGGTCCAGCTCAACTCTTTCCCCGCAGTGGATGCTGAGGTTTTCAAAAGGCACCGCTCGGATGTGGTGCTGGAAGATATCCGTCAGGGTTGCCAGATCTGCCTTGTCGTAGGAGCCCCGGTAAGAGATTCTGGTGAAATACTCCTTGATGTCCATGCTGCCTCTGGGAGAAGGGTGGAACACAATAACAGGCTGAGCTCTAAGTGACGGAAGGATCTTCCCATCCCTTGTAACAGGGGGCTCATCAGTATGAGCAGCCTGCTCTGAAGAGGAGCGGGATTTGACTAATGGCCCCATCAAAGGCGGCTGAGTGTGAGAATCAGCGCCAGGGGAAGCCAATGGGCTGCTGCTGATGAGCGCAAATGTTATTTTTAATTGTTTCTTTTACAGCTGTGACAAGAGGCTCCAGCTGTGCTAAGCACATTTCAGTAGAGAGTTCCTGCCCAGCAAAGCTACAAATCTCCGTAGGAAGGAACAAAACCAGCAGCAGCATCGTTTCTCCACTAGAAACTGTGGGAACTGAGACTCTCCAGATCTGAACTACTTCACTTGCTGTTTGTCTCTGCGAAACAGAAGCAGAAAACAAACTCTCCCACTCTTGCAGAGTGATACGCAACCAGATCTGAGATAAATCTGCCCTAGCACAGCATTTCCTACATTATTTATGCAGCCTGGCATGGGCTGCTCTCACCTGCTCCTGCTCTGTGTACTGGAGGTGGCAGAATCTGACCTGGTGTGAGAAGAGGTTTTATAGGGCAGGAGAGGCCATGGAAGGTTTTTTGCTGCATCTGCTCTGAGCTACCTCTGTGAATCACAGCCCTACGCCAGCAGCAGGAGGAGACCAAGATTTAGGCCAAGAACACAAGTTTCCTCCTATTTTCTGACATCATTTTTGTGATGCAGTTGCTCCTCAACTCATAGCTTTCCTACCAGTGACCAGGTGGCCACCTGTATAAAAGGAACCCAACAGCACCCTCCCAGCACAACAGAAGGACTCAGTGGGATGGGGTCAGAGCAGCCTGAGTCTTCCCAGCCCCTGATGACAGGGAAACAAGAAAGGGATTTGTGTGTAGCCAAGCTCTTTCATTATTCCTCCCCAGGCACTGCTAAATTGCAACGATCTCAGAGCATGGAGCAGAGCTGGTCAGATTATTGAGCAGAGAGGTCCCAAATTGTTCTCGGGTTCCTGTATGTGATTCCTAAGGTAAAATGGTAAGAAAAAGTCCAGCTGTTCCAACAGGAGTAAATTCTCCATGTGATAAGAACCAGCACACCCCAAACTCGATGGGAATTTTGGAGACGCTGTCAGTTCATAAACAAAGCAATGACTGTTTTACCAATTCCATTTGTCTTGGTCTTTTGGTGGAGATGGAGGCAGTGCCCTGTTTTCTCTGCCCACATTCACCTCATCAATGTCTATAAATATGTGAGGGGTGGGTGTCAGGAGGATGGAGCCAGGCTCTTCTCAAGGTCATCTGGGGATAGGACAAGGGGCA
>VZRI01008483.1:96204-115933 GCA_013397515.1 Upupa epops | reverse complement strand
TTTCAGGGTCCCTTCCAATCCCTAATGATTCTATGATTTCCTAACCTTCAGGCTAGAAGTGTTACAGGAATCTGTACCTATTGCAGCAGGGCCACCACCACATCCCCAGCCTCAATGATCCACCATATGAAGCATGAGATGAATGTTCAAGGCATTCAGCTTCTGGCTTACTCCAAGGTTTGTCCCCCAAAACTCCAAGAATTCTTTTCATACTTGGGAGAAGCTTAGTCCCTGCTGCATGAACTTTACACCAGCATCACCAGGAACGGGCTGGTTCTCCCTCTCATTTTGCCACAGCAGGCAAAGCCCGTGTAGTAGCTTCAAGAGCAAACGTTGGTGTGGGGTTTGTTAGTCTCTCTGTCCATCTCTGGCAGGTGTTTATAAGGCCTTTTTAGTGGTGGCACCATCTCCTGGAGGCTATAAGTGACTAAATAAAGCACCGTATCTCTCACACAGAGCAGCTGGACAGTCCCTGCTCTACAGCCACGTTGCTCTACCACCACATCACTCTCTGCTGTGTTTTTCCTGCAAACAGATTTAACTTCCTGGTTGGGGAGCGCTCAGCTACCAAGGTTCAGGGGTTTAAAAACAAAACCAGGCTTACCTGGACAGTCTGAGCAACCGCCAGCGTGTCTCCGGGGTCTGGGGGGTGGCTCTAGGCTAAAGCCACTGGCATGGCCTGCTGTCCTTTGCTTACAGCAGAGCCTGAGGACTCCAGCTTCTCTTCGAGGGAATATCTCGTCCCTGAACTTGCTCTCACCCGCTTCTGTCAGATTGCAAAAGCTGAGGGAAAAAAAAACCAGGGAAAAAAAAAACCCAGAAGGGTGGAGCGTGCGAGCTGTAGAGAGCCAGCAGAGCCAGAGCCCTGACGCAACCCGCATGCTGTTAGAGAGAGGCTGCTGCCCATTTGCACTCTCTTCATGCCTTCTGCAGGGGTCATTTGGGCTGGTGAAAAGGGTCTTCTCTTGGTTCAGTGGCTAGCTGAATGCACTCAGACTACGTATTTATATATATGTATATATATATGTATTTATATATATGTATTTATATATATATATGTATAAAATATATGTAACTGCTTTTTTAGGTTCTATTGTTATTGAACACACAGGGAAGAAAGTCTTGAGAGCAGTCACTCTGAGAAGGCTTTGCACTGTTTCTGAAAAGCAGCAAGATTACAGCCCAGTAATGTGCACTTGCACCCCCCACCCCTCACCCCAGCCAGCACACTTGAGAGCTTCAGTGCTGCCTCTACTTAATTGACTCTCTACCATTTACAATCACTCCTGTATTACAGTGACCTTCATGGACTGTAACAAAGGTCTCTGCCAGAGGTGTGTCTTCAGTCTTTGCCCACGAGTAGCTCCTGAGGGTGCTGTGGTGGTGACGATGCTACTGGCAAAGTGATGCCTGTGGACTGCTAACAGAGAGGGACCTAAATCCTTTCATGTCTCTCACAGTGCTTTTGTATTTACACAAAACTAAGACTTCCTTGTTCTCTCATATGTACAGCTGGATTCTTTCTTGCTAGTTCACCAGGAGTTGCTCCAGTCCTTCACTCTGAGCATCAATGGTAAGTTCCATTCAAACTCTGATTGACTGGGTTAGCAGAGATAGGAAGAGCCTGATGACCGTGGGAACTCATTACTCAGGTCCTCTCCCGTGTCAGAATTTGCCCCTTCATTACCCGTCAGTCTCCACTGTTTGACCCTGCAAGCAAGAACTGATGCCCAAGCCAAGAGGCACCAAGGTATGGATTACCTGCCCTCAGAAGGCTCCTCTGGGCAGATCCAAATGGTACAAAGAGAAAGGTCATATTCCTGGGTGGATCTTGCTGTATGTGGACCAATCCCTTCTCTTCCTGCAAGCTAAGAGTCCTTCAGTTTGACAAAGAGAAGCCAAGAGCTGAGCAAGCAGACCCACACGTGGGAACTCATTTGCACCAACAAGAATCTCATGGATCCATCATGATGCAATGTTTGGGCAGACCTGTCTATGCTCCTTGCATGGAGTCTTTTGAGACCGCAGATGGTGTGACCACTTGCCCTACTGACTCAGGTAAACATGTGGATTGCTGGGGGAGCTGTTCCAGCTAACTTTGGAGTCCTGTTTAACCTCCAGTGTTTTCTAACCAAACAGAGGCAGAACCCATTTCTCCTGGTATTTGGATATTGTGTTTCTCAACTCCTCTTCCTGTGATGTAGCTCCTATATTGAGCATTTTCTTTCTGTCCTCCAAATTCATGTCCCACCCCACTATCCTGTTTCACTCTCCCTTTTCTCATCCTGCTTTTCTCTTCGTGCCATTAAAAGCAGCGGCTCTCACTGTCACCGAGCACGCCCAAGGCCATCAGAAGGCAAAGCTCACTGAGTGAGCGCCCAAGGTAAGAAAAGCCTTGCCGGAGTCTGTTTGCATTTCAGCTCTGTGCCAGATCACCGGGGCTGATTTCAGGTTTGGTGGGGCCATAAATGGCAATCACAGTTGCTGGGTCATGCAGCCTCAACGTCCCCAGATGAAGCAAAGGGCAAAGTCCAGCTTGGGCTGGCTGGGCTGTGGGGAGTGTGGTTGTAGGGTGAAAGTGCAAATGGGAATGTCCTTGGAAAGGGTATTTCTGTCCATCTAGATGTGATAACACAGTTTCCCAACCTCAGCAGAAGCTGAAGCTGGTTGAGCCTTTTTCAGAAGTCCCTCGATGTAATTACATCCCCTTTTATTTATTTATAAATGTAGACTGCCAACAGCATTTAATTTATTACTGAGATCCTCCTCTTAGCCTAACTCTCCCGAGAGGCTGCACCAATTGTCCTCCCTCCCCACTTTAACAGAGTGTTAGGTGCTGCAGTCTGGGGAGCTAAAAGCACAGGGTGCCCTATTTGGGCCAATAGTCAAGTGTCTGAAATGCCCTCTGTGAAGGGCTGTTATAGCTCAGTGAAATAGATCATATAAAGATGTGAGGGGTGGGTGTCAGGAGGATGGAGCTAGGGTCTTCTCAAGATCATCTGGGGATAGGACAAGGGGCAATGGTGCAAGCTGGAACAGAGAAGGTTCCATACCAATATCAGCAGGAACTTCTTCCCAAGGAGGGAACAGGCTGCCCAGAAGGGTTGTGGAGTCTCCTTCTCTGGAGACGTTCCAGACCCACCTGGCTGTGTTCCTGTGTGACTTGGTCTAGGTGATCCTGCTGTGGCAGGGGATTGGACTGGGCGATCTTTTGAGGTCCCTTCCGATCCCTAATGATTCTATGATTCTATGATATCTGTATAGTGCTCTACCTAGGGGAGGAGGGGCTTTTACAGTAATAAAACACTCAAGGTGTTTTAAATGGAGTTAATATTAAATCATAAATTATCATAGAAGCACAGAATGTGTTGGGGTGAAAGAGACCTCTAAAGGTCACCTAATCCAATGCCCTTGCGGTGAGCAGGGCAAATTCTTGCACAAGATAAGACTCTCCCATCTTGCTGAGCTCTGGGTCACTGGAAAAGGAGCTCCTGCACACCCTGAGCCAAGTGGCTGGCTCCAGCCTTTCTTTTCCAAAGGGAATTTCATAGGTCCAGGCTGCTGTTGTAGAAGACTAGTAATTACTCTTCAGAGCCCATGAACTTAGCCATAGTGGCAGAACAGGCTCATGCTTTGTATTCACTGTCTTCCTTATGTAATTACAGATAGCAGATAGCAGTGGATGACTGGATTTGTGTCTGCAGCATCTCTCATGTGCATCATTTAAACTGTATTTCTTTTATGGCTTGGACTCGCTGATCCTTGGGGGTCCCTTCCAACCTGGTCTGCAGCGGTACTGTCACACACCACTGGGGTCGTGTTCACCCAGCCAGGCAAAGGATGAGCCTACGACTATGGAAGTAACTGTTGTCCACAGGACTACAGAAGGGAGTAGCTGTGCTCAACACTGTTTGGCTTTTGCTCAGTGAGAAGGCACCAAATACTATATCACCTTCATACCTGATAGGGGCCTCTCGGAAGGCTGAGGAAGAACTATTTGATAGGGCAGGGAACGATAGGATGAGGGGTCATGGTTTTGAGCTAGAAAAAGGTAGATGTAGGTTAGACATCAGGAAAAAGTTCCTTAATCTGAGGGTGAGGGATCCCTGGAACAGGCTGCCTAGAGAAATGGTGGAGGCCCCATCCCTGGAGACAGTCAAGGTCAGTCTTGATGGGGCTCTGGGCAATCTGTTCTAGTTAGAGCTGTCCCTGCTTGTTGTAGGGGATGGGACCTTTGGAGGTCCCTTGCAACCCTATGATTCCATCAAATATCACTTTTTGTGCTTCCACTGTCTGAGACATCTTTCTGATGGCTGGTGAGTGTCAAAAATTATCTCCTCAGCTTACCTTTACCCTGCCAGTAAGAGTTCTTTTCACACAAGCCAGCTGCCACTGACAGAGACCTCGCTGGTCTGTAAGGCCTTCCAGTCCTAAGGATTTCAGTGCAAATCTCTTACATGTAAGTGGTCGTAATTCAGTTAAATTCCATTACAAGGGGAATAATCGGCTTTTCTACATGAATGGCTGTATCTCCTACAGGGTTTGAAGCAAAAACACCCTATTTTAAGCAACTGCTTTGGTGAGAAACATGCCCCATACATCTGGCTGTTCCTTTCCTGTGAATCCTGACAGCTGCAGTGAGACCTCTTGGCGTGGGATCCTCACTGAACCATGGTCACAGTGCCAGGGGGACACCCTGCAGCTGCTCTGCCACCCCAATGTGAGGCTCCAAGGGTGCGTATGAGGAAAGAGAAGTTGTCTTCCATGCACAAGCAATAAGGAGGTGTGGACCCTCCACCGCATGGGACACCTCTCCTGGAGATGACGGCAGTGTTGTCAAACAATGAAAATACTGAGAAGAAAGTCTTGCAGACTGAAAAGGGGGAGTCGGTCTGGTTTCTCTAAACCTGCTGGTAGTTGGGTCTGTGAGGGCTGGGGACAGCTGGGGAGGCTCTGAGCCACAGTAGCAATGGCCTGGAGGTAAGGAATGGTGAGGAACACTGGGGACGGGGATGATGAAGACAAGGAGAGTGAGATTACATGTCTGCACTAACATCGCTTGTCCTGGTTGCTGGAGAAGGGGCTGGAGAAGAAGCCAACAGCTTGGTTAAGAGCCTGGAATCCTTCTGTACCTGATTGTGTGGGCACTGAACCATTTGACAGACACTGTGGGTAACTCAGGCTTTTGCAGCAGCTTTTTATCCAGATTTGCCCCATCCCCACCAGTTGCTTCATGAAACAAATACTGTCCTACCTGAGCTCACGTACTTCTCTGGGTATGGCCACAGAGCCCCTGGCTTGGCCTTCTGAAGGGTCCAGTTCAAGATGAGCTGATCAGCAGCAAGCAGCAGCCTCCCCTGGGGTCTGGTGCTGATCCTGTAAACAAAACAAACCAGCAGGGGTCTCATGTAGGTGGCTTCAGCTTGGCAGGAATGAACTCTCCTGGCTGGTGCCCAGGGCAGAGCCAGCAGCTCCCTGCCTGGCCTGGGGTTGCCTGGAGCTGCAGCCACCATCTGCAGACCTGGGGCTGCCCCTGGTCAGAGCACCTTCCTGGTGAGGAGGAGATTTGTTCCAGCATGAATGGTGGGGGGTTTGTCCCTCCTTCCTCAAGGTCCAGACCATCAGTGCAATGTTTGGCAGAGCAGATCCATCGCACAGGCTTCATCCCTCTCACAAAGTCTTCGAGGACGCAGGGTTGCCTCTCAGCAGCTTCTCAGGAAGCTCAGACACCCTGCATCTGCTTGTGCTGGAGATTTTACTTCCTCACCTTAACTCTGCAAGAAGCACAGGACCCCCTTCCCTTGCTCTGCCTCTGGTCATCACGCTGCCACAGAAATATCCCGCTGCTTCCCAAATCAGCGTGTGATTCATACCCAGAGCACCTCTGGAGACCTAGAATGTTAATCATTCTCTCTTCATGTCAATGTCCTCCCTAGAAAGTGGATACCTCCCGTTTTGCTGGCTTTTTTGTGCGGATAAATGCCACCAGGGTTATCCAGTTAATAATTGCCGTCGCGTTTCGCTGTCACTGCCGGAGGGCAGTGCGGCAGTGTAATGTGTAATGGGGCAGCAGCGTCACTGGCTGGGCCCGGAGACAGTGCCATTTCATGTTTTCTAGCAAGAGCTGCTCATCATGTTGTTGGAAGATGGGAGATTTGGAATCCTGGGAACAATTTGGAGCTGAGGTGCTGCAGCGGGGCAACATGGGCATCACCATGAAGTCTGCAGTCGGTGCAGGTGCTCTGTGGGGAGATAGTTGGTAAGGACCAGATTGTCATTCTCTTCAGTTTCACCATTCTGCCTGAAAGAGTCCAGCACAGAGCCACAAGGATGATGAAGGGAGTGGAGCATCTCCCTCATGAGGAAAGGCTGAGGGAGTTGAGTCTCTTCAGCTTGGAGAGAAGGAGACCAGGTCACCTGATTAATGGTTATAAATACGGAAAGAGTGAGTGTCAGGATGATGGAGCCAGGCTCTTCTCAGTGGTTTCCAATGACAGGACAAGGGGCAACAGGGTGGAGAACAGGAGATTACACATAAACATAAGAAAAAACTTCTACTGTGAAGGTAACGGAGCCCTGGAACAGGCTGCCCAGAGAGGTTGTGGAGTCCCCATCTTTGGAAACATTCAAAACTAGCCTGGACACATTCCAGTGTGACCTGGTGTAGGTGATCCTGCTCTGGCAGGGGGGTTGGACTAGATGACCTTTCGAGGTCCCTTCCAACCGCTGACGTTCTGTGATTCTCTGTAGCTGCAGAGCAATGCATTTTCCTGCGAGGGGACAGAAAGGTCTCATTTGGAAATAAAGATGTTAACGTCAGTCCAGTCCAAAGGGCATCCTGTTAAAATTAATTAGCTGATCATCTGCAAAAATTCCTTACAGTTGCTAAACAAATATATAAACCAGCCCGTGACCTGGGCACCCGTGATTCCACCCATCGGGGTGTGACTTGCCTGCACAGAGGATTCACAAGGCAACGGGATTATTAGCAGGCACGGATGTTCCAACCTGCATGTGAAAAAGGATGCAGTTGAAGAGGAAAATGTTCCCAGCTAATCATCAGCAAGACCTGTACAGGCTAGAGAGCTGGGCAGAGAGAAATGGAATGAGGTACAACAAGGGTCAGTGTAGAGTCTGGCATCTGGGAAAGAACAACCCCAGGGACCAGGAGAGGGTAGGGACTGAGCTGTTGGAGAGCAGTGGAGGAGAAAGGGACCTGAGGGCCCTAGAATGACTCTGAGCCAGCAATGTGCTCTTGAGGCCAAGAGGCCAACAGCATCCTGGGGTGGAACAGAAGGAAGGTTAGCAGATCAAGAGAGGTTCTTTCCCCCTCTACTCTGCACTGGTGAGACTGCATCTGGAGTAGTGTGTCCAGTGCTGGACCCCTAAGTTCCAGAAGGACACAGAGCTTCTGGAGGATGTCCAGCATAGAGCAACAAAGATGATGAAGGAAGTAGAGCACCTCCCTTATGAGGAAAGGCTGAGGGAGCTGGGTCTCTTGAGCTTGGAGAAGAGGAGGCTGAGGGGGGACCTCATTCATGTCTATAAATCTGTGAGGGGTGGGTGTCAGGAGGACGGAGCCAGGCTCTTCTCAAGGTCATTTGGAGATAGAATGAGGGGCAATGGGTGCCAGCTGGAACATAAGAGTTTCCATATCAATATCAGCAGGAACTTCTTCCCAGGGAAGGTACCGGAGCATTGGAGGAGGCTGCCCAGGGGGGTTGTGGAGTCTCCTTCTCTGGAGACGTTCCAGACCCACCTGGATGTGTTCCTGTGTGACTTGGTCTGGGTGATCCTGCTGTGGCAGGGGGATTGGACTGGATGATCTTTCAGGGTCCCTTCTGATCCCTAATGATTCTATAATGAGGTGTCCAGACTAAAGGGAAGTTGTGGAAGTGTGGGAATACAGGGAAGGGAATGAGAGTTCTCTCAGCTCTCTGAAATTCCTTTGCTGAGGCCACATTTGGGATAGCAGGCTCCTGCTGATGAAACATTTGTGACTGGGAGATGATGCAACAGAAAGAACTTCTCAAAGTGAAATATTCCTTAATTTTCCTAATTAATATGCTCTCCTTCTAGTGATCTAATTGATACTACTGGACATTGTATGTACTGTTAGTACATATTATACTATGTAATATATTAGCTATATAAATCCCAACTTTTAAATGTGCCCAAAGGCAGCAGCAGGCAGCATTGATGAGCTCTGAAACCACCCAGCCCCATCCTCACCAGGGTTAAAGCGTCTTTATTCCACCAAAGCCATGGAGCAGTGCCATTTGCACTCATCTGAGCTCTGAAACCACCCAGCCCCATCCTCACCAGGGTTAAAGCGTCTTTATTCCACCAAAGCCATGGAGCAGTGCTCCTCGCACTCATCTGGCTCCTCCAAATCCCAACTGTTGATGCACTCAGAAGGCTCTCATGGGCTTCATGGGAATTCAGGCAGTCAGCATGGGAACATGCATAGTGGGATCAATTACACCACATCAGTCATTCCCATTACTCAGGTGTTTTTCTTGGGGTGGGGGAAGTGAGTGGGAGGGAAACCTTTTATCTCAGTGAAGAGTAGGAGACAGAGAGTTACCTTGACAGCACAGAGGAAAAAGCACAACAGCACCTTCAGCAGACACAGCCTTCTTGCAGTGCATTAACAGCATCACAGCGATGAGAGATGTTTGCTCTGACAATGCATTCCCTCCACCCCACTGCTGAATCAGGAGTGCAATTGGGAAGGACAAGTGTTCTGGATTCAAAATGCTCCCCTGGACTTACCTTTCCTGGGGTTTTCTGGCCCTGCTGAGGAGAGTCTGCAAGTTGTGGCAAGATTCAGAAGCAAGAGGATGGTTGTGCCAGGATCATCGCTGATTCTGGGTGATAAACAGCCCCAGCAGTGTCAGGAGTGTCTGTGGAGCTGGGTGTTTGCACAGTGAAAGGGTTTTCCCAGTGTGAAAGGAAAAGGCGGTAGAGCAAGGGTTACTGTGGCAACCTGGACTCTGGAGCTCTTGGCTTTCCTCCCTGCTGTGCCCTGGTGGAGGAGCTGGTGTGACTTGTGAGTGGCACTGAAGGCTCTCTCTGGGCACTAAAGACCCTTTTCATGTTTTTCCTGCCTCTTCACACACCCAGAGCAGGTTTATACAGCACAAAGCAGAGGAGAACAGAGGCAAAGCATTCCCACAGGACAGGAGGGGAGCAAGCAGAGCTGGGAGAAACCATGGAATCATAGAATGGCCCAGGTTGGAAGGGACCTGCAGAGGTCATCTAGTCCACCAGCCCCCCAGCCGAGAGCAGTGACATCCTCAACTAGATCAGGTTGCCCAGAGCCTTGTCCAGCCTCCCCTTGAATACCTCCAGGGATGGGGCCTCAACCACCTTCCTGGGCAACCTGTTTCAGTGTTCAACCCCCCTCCTGCTAAAAAACTTTCTAACATCCAGTTTAATCTGCCCTTCCCTGATGTGAAACCATTGTCCCTCATCACTACAGGCCTGTGGGTTGGCCTCCTGGCACCCTGCGCGCTGCTGCACCCAAGGAGGAATAGCTGGATAGAAGAATAAAGTCCTCCTGGGGTTTGGAAAGGACTGGGAAGAAGATTTCAGATGTGGTCAGTGCAGGGACTCGTATCCTGGAGAGCTGAGTTCTGGAGAAAGAAGTTGGCTGTTGACAAAGAACTTGTCATAGCTGGTGGGATCCCAAGTCACATCCATCTGATTGCTCAGCTGGGAACTAAGTGAGTTGTGTAGAAAAGAGCTTAGAATCATAGACTGGTTCAGGTTGGAAGGTACCTTAGGGACCACCTACTCCCACCCAGTTGCCATAGGCAGGGACAACTCTCAACCAGACTTTAAATTCATTACCTAATCTAATCTTCCAGAGCTCGAGCTGTGCCAAGCAGCAACCCTTTTGCCAGAGTCAGCTCCACAGCCACTGTGCAGCCCCAGGACTATCCACAGTATTTGATGGTTTCCCTTGCTCATCTCAACTGGTGAATGAGCTCTGCTGTGGGATGGTGAACCTGGCTAAAGTGACATCAACCCCGTGCATCTTCATCCCGTAAAGTAAAAGGCAACTGATTTCCATGGGATGGTGATGGGATGTTCTTTCCCTTGTCACACCACTGCGAATCGATGCCACATCCAGGGCTGGGTTTCCCCAGGCAGAGGTTGTGGATGCTGCCACGCTGGAATACGTTCATCCGCCTTTCCAAACCTTTGTTTAAATGGAGCTGCGGAACCAAATCCTGGTGAAATAGTCCTCGGAAAGGAATCACCTCTTTTCAAGCGGCCGGAGGCATGTCTCTGCCTCTGCTCTCTTCACTATGAATAGACCTATCATGGAGACAAGGCTGCGGTTCAGCCGCACACCGTGGAACCCCACTGAGACCCAGCCCAGCGTGGAGTTTGGCAGTTCACACTAATGTTATTTCTAATTGCTTTCTCGGCTGTTGTGCTCAGAGCCTGCCCCGGGCCGGGCACTGCGCATCATGTTTCCACACAGCTCCAGCCAGCGCAGCTCACCATCCCCTCCCCAGGCCAGGGAAAGCGCTCAGATGTAAGGATGACTGGGGCTGGACATCTGGGCTCTAAACAGGGGTAGGTGATGGGGAAGGGGTCTTCAACTCAGGAGAGTGTTGTCCTCAAGGACTGGGGGCCTTTTCTGGGTCCCTCTAAAACAGAGATTGAGGGGCTGGAGCAGGTCCCAAGGAGCAAAGAGGCTGAGGAAGGGACTGGAGGGAAAGTCTGATGAGGAGAGGCTGGGAGACTCTGGGGGACCTTATCACTCTTTCTAACTCCCTTAAGGGAAGTTGTAGACAGGTTGGGTTCAGGCTCTTCTCCCAGGCAACTAGTGACAGGATGAGGGCAGGGCCTGAAGCTGCATCAGAGGAGGGTTAGGTTAGATGTTAGGAAGCCCTTCCTGGCGGAAAGGGTGATCAGACCCTGGAATGGACTGCCCAGGGAGGTGGTGGAGTCCCCATTCCTAGAGATATCTAAGAAAAAATTGGATATGGCACTTAGTGCCCTGGTCTAGGTGATTGTGGTGATGTTAGCTCATGGGCTGGGCTGGGTGATCTTAGAGGTCTCCTCCAACCTCAATGATTCTGTGATCCTGTAGAATATCAGGTGCTGTGCAAACCCTCTGGGAAATTTCTGAGATGTAGCAGGACCCAGTGTCTGGCTGGAAAAGAAAACCTCTGCCATGTACTTTATTCCCTCATTTCCTGCTTTCACAAGAGACATCCATTGCTCCCAGCCATGCAGGGAAGGTGGGGTGAGCAGGTCTGTAACCCATCAGGGAGCAAACCCCATCCCCTTCTTCGCTCATGAAGGCATTAAGCAACCTCACCAGGAACAATCGCCCGTCCTCCCTCAGCTCTTTCACTCCATCCTTACCCACTCTGCAACGATTCTCGTTCCTGCCTACACCAGCACAGCTAATAATTTTCCAAGCAGTGCTGTATCAGAAGCTTCCCTCAAACTCAGCACCCAAAGTCCCACGGCACATTTCTTCCCCCTAGAAAAATCGTTTCCCTAATCATAGCAACCCAGGAGTTAATTTGGGTACCATTTTTTAATAAACTCCCAGTGTGTTGTTATTGCTCACAACAGCCAGAGACAGCCCCGGCGTCTCGTGTGCCTGAGTCTGTCTCTGCGTGTATTTGAGGCGTATTCTCCAGTGGCCTCTGAAATCAGACAGTGGGAATGTAGATTCTGCTTTCAGCTAATAATTGAGAGACTAAACCTGCCTGGCTGCCAGGGGCTCAGGGGAAGGGCTCTGAAATTGGCTGCGAGCTTCCTTCTCAACTTTTATCGAAGCAGCTCCTGAATGTTTCATCATAGGAAAATCTGACTGCATATTTATATGGCCACAAAGATGCTCGGTTTAATAGCACAGAATCAAGTCACCAACTGCATCAGCAGCCTCAGTTGTTCCTCCAGCTCGCTCAGACCATTTGGGCTTCATCACTTGGCACAATGAAGACATCAAAGGCAATGCCCTGCACCATTCTCATCGGAGGGAGCTCCTTCAACCATGTGTTCAGGACCACGCTGACAGCAGGCTGCTGCAGTGGGACAGCAGAATCTAAGCCTAGGCTGCCGAGGGGGGGACAGGACTATGGTCACACTGCCCGTCTGACACTCAGAACCAGCAGAGAAAGCTGGGTATTTTGAAACTATGTCTTTAGTCAATCGGTAACCCGGAACAGAGAGAATTCAACCTAAACATCACAAACCAGTGAGCTCCTGCTGCTGCCAAACTGCAGCCCCAAGTCTCTCTTTGACTGCAGATGCAAATCTGGTTTGGAGCTTTGATGCCCACTTGGTATTCTCCCTTGATGTTGTTTTTCCTTCAGCTCTGGTCCTGTGCTGGGGCAGAGCTGCTGTTCCTGCCACGCAACAGGGTTCCTTCAGCTCTGCTCTCCCCGGGGACCAGCCCGTGCTCTTTCAAAGCCTCACATCGTTTTATTAGTTCTATTCCCAGTCTCCAAAACGTTGAGTTTCTTTTATATGAATGTGCTGCAATTTAGTACCATCAGCAAACTCCAGCGAAACACTGAGAAACACAGAGGCAGCAAAGATCCCTGCGGAAACCCACCCACAGCCCTTCCCCAGCTTTGATCTGCATCAGCAGTGCAGCACTCTCACTCGCATCACCTACCCTCGTTTGTAAGCCACCTCATTCCCTGGCCCCGATAATGGTCTGGGTTTGTGTCACGGGTTTAAAACGCTGCCTAATGCTAACTGGTTTAGTTTTTCACCCGTAGCCCCTTTGTGAATATCTATCATCACTAGATGTCACTGTAATTTTGCTCTGTCTCCAGCAACATTGAATTACTGGGATTCCTGGGATGCTAAGGAATTTATCGGTGATCACAACAACCCTCACCTGCTAACCTAATGGAGGGTTTCCTGGGGTGGGAAGGAGGAACTGGACGACTTCCAGGCATTGGCTGAGGTTCTACAGGCAGCTGTTGGGCTGTGGCGGTGGGAAAGAGGCAGCAGTGAGCTCCTGCAGCCCAGAAGGCCAACCAGATCCTACAATGCATCAAGAAAAGGGTGACTAGCAAAGTAAGGGAGAGGAATCTCCTCCTTTACTCTGCTCTTGTGACACCAGAGCATGGAGGACACAGAGCTGTTGGAGTGAGTCCAGAGGAGGCCATAAAGATGATCCAAGGGCTGCAACACCTCTGTCATGAGGATAGGCTGAGGGAGCTGGGGTTGTTCAGCCTAGGGAAGGCACTGGGGGCACCTTAGAGCTGCTTTCCAATACCTGAAGGGAACCTACAGAGAGGCTGGAGAGGGCCTGGGCACAATACTCCAGATGCAGTCTCACTAGTGCAGAGTAGAGAGGGAGAAGAACCTCTCTCAATCTACTAACCACCCCCTTCTGATCCCCTCCAGGATGCTGTTGGCCCTCTTGGCCACCAGAGCACATTGCTGGCTCAGAGTCATCCTGCTGGCCACTAGGACCCCCAGGTCCCTTTCTCCTGCACTGCTCTCCACCACCTGCCTTCTCAGCAGATCACCCCGGTCCTAACTGTAACCTCAGTAGATCACCCAGCTTTTAGGACTCAGAAATCCCTGCAGGAGTTTCTGGCCTCTTTCACCTGCCTTAAAAGATTTAACAGCATCTATTTCTTCAAGGCCATCTCTCTGCATCCTGAATGATCCATTTCTCCGTGGTTCCCAACCTTAGGGATACGATGATTTAAATACTCGAGCCCACACTGCTGCACTGTAATTGGAAAGGAACTTGCCACAGAAATGAGTGGAAAAGCCTGCTTCAACATCATGTGTCTCCTTCTGAAGACATTATCCAGCTCAGCAGAAGATGTCTTCACTCCGTACGCCGGGTCCCACTGGGGAAAAAGCCCAAAGCAGATCTTTCAAGAAAAATCAGTTGCTGGGTGTTCGGAGGTTCCTAAGGCAGCGCTGGCAGCTGTGCCCGAGGAACCAAAGCTCTTTGCTGGCATCTTTTGGTGAGCAAGGAGAAAGGACTGAGGGCCACAGCTGGCTTCATGTGCCTGCAGTGCCAAGGGATGCATGGCAGAGCCTGGCAACACCCAAAGGAGCTTCACAGATAGGGAAGATAGAATCTGCTGTGAGGCAGATACACAGAGCCGTGAGGGTACCAGGGGTGCTGGTGTGCTGTGCCCTGGGTACAAGCTAATTGCAGTGTCTGCAGCAACAGATTTCCCTTGGAACTGGTCTATATTGACTTTTTAGTGGTCTAGTCTGGCTGCAGCAGCTTTTGAAAAGCTCAAGGGTGTCTGCCCTGTCTGGGCAGGGACTCACACCAGAGATGGAAGACACCCCCTGGCTTGCTATTCTTACTGAACTAATACAGACTGTCCTCTCCTATTCATCCCAACATCTCTGCTGCCCTAAGACACCACATTCTGGTATCAAACTCATCTTGCTTTTGATGAGCTTTTCATTTAAGATTCATTTAAAGAGCCCAAATGAATACTAACACTCTTATTTTCTTGTGGAGCCATAGAATCATAGAATCCTTAGGGATCGGAAGGGCCCTTGAAAGATCATCCAGTCCAATCCCCCTGCCACAGCAGGATCACCCAGACCAAGTCACACAGGAACACAGCCAGGCGGGTTTGGAACATCTCCAGAGAAGGAGACTCCACAACCCCCCTGGGCAGCCTGTTCCAGTGCTCCGGTACCCTCCCTGGGAAGAGGGTCCTGCTGATATTGAGATGGAACCTCCTCTGTTCCAGCTGGCACCCATTCCCTCTTGTCCTAGCACCAGAAGACCTTGAGCAGAGCCTGGCTCCATCCTCCTGACACTCATCCCTCACATATTTAGAGACATGAATGAGGTCCCCCCTCAGCCTCCTCTTTTCCAAGCTCAAGAGACCCAGCTCCCTCAGCCTTTCCTCATCAGGGAGCTGCTCTGCTTCCTTCATCCTCTTCATTGCTCTATGCTGGACACCCTCCAGCAGCTCTGTGTCCTTGAACTGAGGGGAAGAAGTGCCATCAGAGGAGTCTTTCTCATTCCCAGACACCTTTAATCTTCTGTGCCAGCCACATCCTGAAAAGTCCTAAACTCCCTTTGAATTCTGGTGATCCATTGAAGCAACACTGTCCTGCCTTTAGAAACCACTTTGTGTCCCACCCAAGAGGGTGGATGAACCACATTTTGCCTAATGAGTAACAGCAATAGACAAATCCAAAGGTAAAGAGCCTTTTAGAACTCCTGATACTGAGTTTCAACAAGAGTTAGGGCTCCTGAAACATCACTGGGCACCTTGTTAGAACAAGGGATTGGTGGCCAGTAGGCAGAAGTATCTCCTCATTAACTGGAGACCCACTAATCCTGGCTTACACCCCCTGGCTTGCTATTCTTGTGTGTGACTTGTGACACCAGTCACTTGTGCCTGGGGCACAAGGGGTGGGTTTGATGAGTGTAGGGTGCAGCACCCCAGCTCTGCCTGCACCCACGGTGCCTATGATAGACACTTGCCAGCATGCCAGCTCACCTGTGGGCTTCCTCTGCCAGGAACAGTGCTGGAAGATCTCTTATGAAGATAACAGGTCAGGAGAGACAGTGAAACCAAAGGGCTGAAGTTATTAATGCAAGTGGCCTCCTGGGTCTGCATTTGTCTATCCTTGAGCAACTGCCTGCTTCAAAGGGCTGCAAGTCATCCAGGAGCCTGATGGTGCGTGCATGAAGCACAGTGAAAGAGTTCAGCTACAGGTGGGACAGGTTGAAGCCCCATTTGAACACGGGCACCTCCCCGTACACAGCATCTCTTTGCAGCTCACTGATTTACGTCAACGTACTTCAACTCCATCAGGAACCCTTCAACAAAAGCCAAGTAAAGCCCCCTCCGTGAGGGACCACGAGCGAACACACACCAGCCATCCCACTGCAAACCAGATCACTGTAACGTGGAAGAGAGTTCAGAGTGAGCCTGAAGTGAGGTGGAACACCCCAACATCGCCGCCACTGTAAATGGTCTTTTTAAACAGATTTAATCGTTGTTTACTCAGAAATCCCCCAGAAGACTCACTGGAGCTGTACAGGGCTATGAATTCCTAGCACAGAGCAGTTAAAGCAGATGGTGAGACTGCGTGGATGCGCTCGGTCAGAGAAAATGTGGCCGTAATTGGATTTATTTTAATTCACTTCTACTCTGACGAGAGGAGCAATGCTGGTTGAGTTCCTCATGCAAACAAGCCCCCAGGTTAGGGCTTTCAGGGAGCTGTTGGTTTCGCTGCTTTCAACTCTGTTTTGAAAATTGGGCTTAAATGCAAAACTAAGATGAGATGCTCATAAATACAAGTGAATCTCCTGACTTAAAACCTTTCTTCATGGTCAGGTCTTGCCTCCTTAATTCACTCTGACTAACACCCTGTGCCAGTGGTCCTCAGTGAAATTCTACTCCCCGTGAGCAATGTCTCACGTATCAAGGTGTTTTGCACAGCCCAGCTAATGCTGGGGTGGGAGGGTGCATCACTCCCCTCCAGCACATTCAACGTTCTCATGGTTTGCAGCAAAGGGAGAGGAGACACCAGCCCTGGAGATGAGATGCCAGCCCTGCCACGAAGTATGGAGCCAGGGGTAGGCAGGCGACAGCCTTCTGCAGTCACATCTGCTGTTGCCTTGGTTACACGGCATCCCCACCCCTGCAGCCTCCCTGCCTTCAGGAATTTTCTTTCCTCCTCTTGGTTTGAAAGCTGCTTGCATTCCCTCACAGCCTGGCTGCTACCGGGGTGGTACCTGGCTCACAGCCCCCTCCAGCCTGGCCTTGAACAGTTCCAGGGATGGAGCATTCACAGCCTGTCTGTGAACCTGTGCCAGTGCCTCAGCACTCTCATAGTGAGCTGCGTGAGGGTTCATGGGGAGGAATCATTGAATCATCAAGGTTGGAAGAGACCTTTGAGATCATCAAGTCCAACCGTCTACCCTATGACCCCGAAACACCATGGCTGTTTGTTGAACCCCTTCAGGGATGGTGCCTCCACCCCTTCCCTGGGCAGCCTGTTCCAAGGCCTCCCCGTTCTTTCCTAAGATACCATCTGAACCTGCCCCAGCAGAACCTGATCCCAGTTCCTATACTTGATGATCCTGGAGGTTCCCTATCAATATCAGCAGGAACCTCTTCCCAGGGAGGGTACTGGAGCACTGGAACAGGCTGCCCAGGGGGGCTGTGGAGTCTCCTTCTCTGGAGACGTTCAAGACTCAGCAAACAGCCAGTCTGTGGGTGGGTGAGAGCACTGAGCTTGGGGTGGTGTGACATGGGGCTGTCCTAAAAGAGAGCAGCATCGGGGGGGGAGCAAAAGGCAATGACATTCCATATTTTAATGGCTATGACCAGGAATGTGGCAACAGCAGAGGAGGTGCCGGTTCTGCTTGGCCAGCTGGGCTGTTCAAGGAGATTGCAGCACTACTGTCTTTGAGTAAGATGGGGAGGTCTCTAAATGCAGGTTGTGTAAGCCTGTTGGTCTTGGCTCAGGATTTCCATCTCTGGTTTGAGCGCTGATTTCCCACCCCCAGAGAAGGAGTTTTCTCCTCCAAGATCCCTGCGAATTCCCTGCAGCCACTAGATGTCACCACGATTTTACTGGCTCAACTGGGGAAGCCTCGCAGAGTCACAGATTGTGTTGGGTTGGAAGGGACCTCCAAGGGTCATCTAGTCCCTCTACAACATCTAGTCCAACTCCCCTAAACACGGGCCATCTCTAACTAGAGCAAAGGAAAATAATTAATCATTAATAACAGCAAATTATTCACTGATTACAATGAGCTCAGTGCTCCGAGAAGGGGGTAAAGTGACCCAGACTCCTGCTTTGTGTGTGAGAGCACTTAGATAGGGTATCAGTACTCATGGACAGGACTTCTTGTCTCTTGATGGCAGGAGGATGGATTGCTGTCCTAATGATCGAGTTTCCCCAGCCTTGCTAGCTCGAGCATTCGTTCCTGCATTTATTGGATCTCTATTTAATCCTCCAGCCTCGCTGGCTTTCAAATTGCCCCCCCAGTGACTTGGAAATCCTGCCCAGAGGGAAGCAGCTAACAAAGAGAGATGCATCATGAGGGCAGGAGAGTGAGCAAGAAAAGATCTGGGGATGAGAGGAACCCAATGGCTCCACAGGGAAATAACCCAGCAGAGCCATTTCTGGGGATCCCCCCCCCCCATCTCCCAAGCATGTGAAGCCGCAGGAGAAAGAAGGGCTCCAGTGACCGGTGGAGCTGACACATTCATTTCCATGAACCATCACTGGTTAATTATTAACGTGTAACCAGGTCATTCGTGGTCAGGACAATAAAGATTACAAGTTCTGTTCCTCATCCCCGTAAGGCTCCTCTTTATCTCTCACCCCACAGGCACAAAGTCATTAGAAAGCAGCCCCAGGTGGAGGTGGGATCTACCTGTGCAGCTCACTGCAGGGTTGGAGCCCTGGAGCAGTGTCCCAACTGCTACACCTCTGCAGATAGGTGCTCACACATGGGATGCTCAGAGCGAGTTGTGTGAGCAGCTTCTTCCTCAGATCTAGCCTAAGCCTCCTCTCCTTCCCTTCCAAACCATTTCCCCATCTCTTATCACTAGATCCCCTTGGGAAAGGTCCCTCTCCAGCCTTCCTGTGGGTTCCCTTCAGGTATTGGAAGGCAGCAGAGTCTTCTCTTCCCTAGGCTGAACTACCCCAGCTCCCTCAGCCTGTCTTTGTAGCAAAGGTGCTGCAGCCCTTGGATCATCTTTGTGGCCTCCTCTGGACTTGTTCCAACAGTTCTGTGTCCTTCCTATGTGGAGAACACTAGAGCTGGACACAGGATTTGAGATGAGGTGTCACAAGAGCAGAGGAAAGAGAGAGAATCCCCTCCATTGCTCTGCTGGCTGCCTTTTGCTTGACGCATCCTAGGGTCTGGTTGACCCTCCGGGCTGCATCAGGCACTGCTGGCTCACGTTGAGACGCTGCCGATAGCTGTGTGAAGGATCATTTTGGATCTCCTACAGCACATCTTCTTTCCATCTGAACTCTGTTGTCTTCCAAGACGAGTCAAACAAAACAAACTTTACAGCTCTCCCTCAAGACAATGAAAGCCGGGGTTATTTTTGCCTCGGGACACGGAATACATCGAACACAAACAAAACCCCACCTGGCTTTGGGCTTCAGCGAGCCAAAGCTGACAAGTCCAAAATTACCTCAACCCACAAACATCGCTGCCCAAGTTATTAGTCATGGCTTTGGTTTGTGAGAGCTTCTTCCAGCGGCACGGCCACGCTGGGAATTCACTGCAGCCCCTGTGCTTTCTGTGGGGAAGAAGGAGAAGCAGAATATTTGTTTAATCGCCACTGCTCACACAAATTTCACAAGAGCAGAGGTCGCTTCTTCCTGGCCAGTCCACCCCTAGTTTTGAACCTTTGCAGTCTGCTACTGGTGATGGAGTTGGTGAGGGACAACGAGGGTCAGGGGAGAGGCTGGCATCTGGGCAAGAACAACCCCAGGGACCAGGAGAGGGTGGGGACTGACCTGCTGGAGAGCAGTGGAGGAGAAAGGGACCTGGGGGTCCTAGTGGTCAGCAGGATGACTCTGAGCCAGCAATGTGCTCTGGTGGCCAAGAGGGCCAACAGCATCCTGGGGAATGAGGAGGAGGGTGGTTAAGATCATGGGAGGTTCTTCTCCCACTCTACTCTGCACTGGTGAGACTGCATCTGGAGTCCTGTGTCCAGTCATGGGCCCCTCAGTTCAAGAAGGACACAGAGCTGCTGGA
>VZRI01008483.1:54045-96105 GCA_013397515.1 Upupa epops | reverse complement strand
TCCTTCTCTGGAGATGTTCCAGACCCACCTGGCTGTGTTCCTGTGTGACTTGGTCTGGGTGATCCTGCTGTGGCAGGGGGATTGGACTGGATGATCTTTCAAGGTCCTTTCCAATCTCTAATGATTCTATGAACTCCATCTCTGATAAATCACCCAGATAAAATCCTCACGTCACAGGGCCAGGGAGATGATCAAAAGCATCTGGACACCAACCCTTGCGTGACAGCCCCAGTCCCTTTAACATTTTGCTCCCTTTAAAGCAGATGCTCCAGTGAGTGATGGATGCTGGGGAGGGAGCTGGTGTGCTGGACCTCCCGCTGCCATGAATAATGCAGGGAAACAGTGGCATCTTGCTAGTTCTCAGCCGTGTTAGTTTAATACCACTTATTTAACTTGTCTATTTGCATTAAGCCCTACGCTTTGGACGCCCCGACGTAGTCTGTGATACTTCCTTGCTGTTGCCTTTGATGCTCTTATTTGTGATTCAGCAAGTGGCACCTAAGTAATCAATATTCTGCCTGGGTGGACGTTTTATTTATCTTCAGAGCCACCATATGAATTCAGTTGGTTTACTGGAGGTCAAACACTTTTCATCTTCTCCCCGAACCAAAGAAAATGTAAAGATTTCATCTCATTCTGAATTCCTTTGATTAACTCGGGGGAAGGACTTCTCTTAATATATTTTTACCAAACTCAAGCAGCAGAAGCGTCGTTGCTATAAATCTATCTCATTTCGACACATTGATCTCTGCATAATGGGTTCCATCGAGTGTTGAGACATAAGCTGGAAGACAAAGGAAGCTGCTGAAGAGATGTGAGTGATGTTATCCGTGATCACCCGTATGTGCACGCCTCTTCTGGGTCGGAGTTTTGGAGGAAACACCGTGTCAGATCAATAGCAGCTTGGGAGGGGCTGGGAGGAATGAGAGTTGGGATTGACATACCTGGGAACTGCAGCCTTGTGGCACAAACACCCGCAGTGCCCTAGCAAATGGGACATCAGTGTTACCTGTTTGCATCAGGATCATCCCCCCAGCTGGATAATTCCAGCTGTATGGATCGCATGGCTTCCATCCCTCTGCTGTAAAAAGCAAGAAGCAGCAGATTATGCTGGGGATGTGTGGAGGAAAAGAGAGTCGTAGAATGGCTATGGTTGGAAGGGACCTCAGAGATCATCTACGCCAACCCTTGCCATGGGCAGTGATGCTTCTCAACCAGACTTGGTTGCTCATCCAGCCTGGCCTTGAACACTGCCAGGGAAGGGGCAGCCTTAACCTCTCCGGGCAATCAATTCCAGAGTCTCTCCCCGCTTGTACTGAAGAACCTCTTCCTAAGATCTAGTGTAATCCTCCTCTCCTTCAGTTTCTGACCATTTCCCCTGCTCTTATTGCTAGATCCCCTAGGGAGAAGTCCCTCTCCAGCCTCTCTGTAGGTTCTCTTCAGGTACTGGAAGGTAGCTCTAAGGTGCCCCCAGTGTCTTCTCTTCCCTAGGCTGAACAACCCCAGCTCCCTCAGCCTGTCCTAATAGCAGATTTGCTGCAGCCCTTGGATCATCTCTATGGCCTCCTCTGGACTCACTCCAACAGTTCTGAGTCCTTACGTTGGGGACACCACAACTAGATGCTTGATTCAAAGTGGGAGCTGAAGCGCAGATTCCAGCTCCTTCGCAGTTCCCTTCGCGCAGCTCTGCGGTGCCCATTTTGCAGGGCTGACAGGGACAGAGAACCCCAAAACTGGGCCAACCGAATAACAAAAATAACATCCTGGGATTCTCCCATCATTTTCTATAGAAGCATGACTTAAGTCCCATGCAGTTAGAGAGGGAAACCCCTGTGCAGACACTCTGATACTGGTTTGGGCTCCTCCTTATTGCATTTGATCTGGAACTGGATTAAGATTAATTAACATAAGCCACTCTTTCAACACACTCCTCCTTGCATTCATTTAGCTGAATTAGTGTGAAGAGCGGCAGCGGGTTAAGCAAGTGCAAATCCTTCTTGTTGACAGGGCTCTGAGGTGGTTCTCCGTGTGATTTAGACACCGCTGCCCCGGACCAAAGGAACTTCAGACACCCTCAGCTTAATCACCTCATGCATTACCCAAGTCAAAGCAGACGCCTTCCAGTCTGATCACGGTCTGAGCACCAGGACAAAACATCTGGAGGTTTGTCTGGGATGGTTTCAGAGATGCCCATCTGTGATGATGAGGCTCAGGGATGAGGGATGTGATGGAACAGTGAGAGCTGCTGGGGTCCCACCCCTGCTGCAGGGCAGAGTCAAGCAGACTGTGCTTGCACCATGCAGCAGAGCTAAAGGAACCCTTGGTACAGCACCAAACCCATGCAGCAGAGCTAAAGGAACCCTTGGTACAGCACCAAACCCATGCAGCAGACCTAAAGGAACCCTTGGTACAGCACCAAACCCCAAGCTTTGCTCAAGGAGGCCATGAGCTCCTCACCCCTCTACCTCCCATTCCATCAGCTTGTTGCCTCCCGTCACCTCAGACAAGAGTTCGCTATCCCTCCCCATCTGTCACCCTCAAGGACTAAACAAACCCACAGTACCTGCCTGATAAAAGACTCCTCTGAGAATTCTTGAGTTGTCTTTCCTTTGGGATCATCACCCTCAGCGCTCACCCTCTCCCTTCACCATGCAGGACAAACCTGGATTCACTTCTGTCTCTGAATCACTGCAGTGCTTGGACCCTTGCTGGCTGCTCCTTGTGAACAAACAACCTCCACCTTGTTGTCAGTTTGTCCAGCCTGCCTTTCCCCTCCAGGTGCAAAGCAATGTCACAGGCGCAGCATCATCAGTGGTGGCCTTCATGTCTTCCTTCATTCACACGTGAGTGACGGCTCGGTGCACCCTAGGTCGGTTTCTCTAGAGCATTGCCAGGTCACAGAGCTGCTGGAGGGTGTCCAGTGTAGAGCAATGAGGATGATGAAGGAAGTAGAGCAGCTCCCTTATGAGGAAAGGCTGAGGGAGCTGGGTCTCTTGAGCTTGGAAAAGAGAAGGCTGAGGGGGGACCTCATTCCTGTCCATAAAGTTGTGAGAGGTGGGTGTCAGGAGGATGGAGCCAGGCTCTTCTCAAGGGCATCTAGTGATAGGACAAGGGGCAGTGGGTGCCAGCTGGAACACAGGAGGTTCCATCTCAATACCAGAAGGAGCTTCTTCCCAGGGAGGGTCCCGGAGCACTGGAACAGGCTGCCAGGGGGGTTGTGGAGTCTCCTTCTCTGGAGACATTCTAGACCTGCCTGGCTGTGTTCCTGTGTGACTTGGTCTGGGTGATCCTGCTGTGGCAGGGGGATTGGACTGAGTGATCTGTTGAGGTCCCTTCTGATCCCTAAGGATTCTATGATGGCCATGTGTTTTAACCTTCAGCTTCAACAGGCAGCTGGGTGCAGTCACGGCCCTGAAACGCCGTCCTGCAGCACCTCACCTGTGGGCTCATTTCCACTCGCTGTTCAAACTTTCTCACGCTTCATTGGTGTCGCTAAATATTTACATGAGGCAGCAGCGAATTTGGCTGCTGCTAGCAGGCAGTTACTCATTTGCAGCATCTGGCTGGGCGTTTGGTTTGGTTCCTGCACTGCTGACTGAGCGAGCACCCACACTGTCTCCCGCGCCGGCGGAGAACCAGCTGTGCCCTCACCGCTAAACAGGTTTGTACCAACTCACACCTAGGGAAATCTAAAGTAAATAAATAAGGGTGTTGAATCCTCATTGGGCACCAAATTAGGTAGCAAATTCAGCTCTTGGCTTTCTTGCCTTTGTTGCAACGCTGCGTGACCCTAGAGCCCACACTAACAACTCCACGTAGTACGATGGAGCAGGGGGGGGTCTCACAAGAGCACAGATGCGATTGTACTCATCAACACCGCAGCAGAAACAGGAGGTTGCAACAAGGTCGAGAGAAAAAGCATCCGGAATAGATGCAGCAAGCTGGCAGCGAGCAGCAAGGCAGGAGCAGCCGCGGCCATGAAGGTTTGGCTGCTGGCTCTCTGCAAATGGCACCGTTTCACAGGGCTTTTTTCTGAGTCAATGAGTTTCCGTTTCCAACCAACTGCCAGGTAATAACAATTTGTTTACTACCAACCATCTGACACAGAGGTGCTTGGCAGCACCGTCCAAGAATACCAGGGCTTTTCCCTTCTGTCAGAGCCCAGGCTAAAAAGAGACACTGCCTCGGTCCAAGTTGGCCACGGAAACGTTTGTGAGGCATCCACAGCAGCCCTGGCCGGCGAGATTCTTGGCTCTGAAGACCTTCTGTCTCTGAACACCTGATTTTCTGCAACTGGTCTGAGATGACTTTCTGGCAGTCAAAGTGGGGTGAAAAACCTAGAGAGGACTGAAACAACTTGTGGGTGGTAAAATGTCTCAGCGGGCAGAACAAGGTGACCTTCTTCTTAGTAGCCCAAGTGATGTTCTGATAGCGTCTGGGTTGTTTTCAAGGGATGATCCTCTACCCTGTTGAAAGAGTCTTCCACTGAAGCCTTAAAAAACCCGTTTCCTGGCGAGCTGACTCACGGCTCCATGAATCATCAGACATTCAATCAATCACTGAGTTTTGTTTTTTGCAGAGCAGCTATTGATGTTGTACGTTATTAGTTTCTTGGCACCTTACGCCGGGCTTCCATCAAAGCAAAACGCTGATGCAATTAGCAAAGGGTATCAATTCGTGCAGCAATTCACATTATCCCTCAAAGCTTCATTAGCCTCAGAAGCTGAGGCACTGGAGAGGAAACGCGGGCAAGTGCTCCGCTACCCATCCGCAGCTCAGGCCATCTGCGCCGCGGCCGCCCTCCCGCGGGAGCTGCCCCTCGTGCCTGGGAAGCAGAGACTGAGCAGCCGCCTGGCTTCACATCACAAGGAGAAGACAACTGCCGCCATCCACTCCATCCAGCCTGAGGACCTGCTCACACACCTCGTGTGGGTCAAAGCCACCGTGTGAGGCTGAGTGTGTCTTGACAGCCAGAGGCAGAGCAGCCAGGGGAGTTATTTGCAAGGCAAGAAATAAATGCCAGGTTTCCTGTCTTAGAGAGACACCCTGGCGGGGGCTGCTTTGACAGTGTGTCCTGACCAGCTCGTGCTTCTCCTCTTGTTCCCCACCACCTCTCCTGAGGTCACCAAGGTGTAATTGCCCCATTAGTTCACAGAAAAGCCACTGACGTCAGCACGGAGCAGCTGCTGGTGGGATGGAAACCTCACTTAGCAGCCCTTTGGCTGGGAAGGTAATTTGGTCTTTACAACCCTGAGTACAACCACCTCTTTATCCCTGTGTCACTGCACTTACCAGTCTCCAGGGTTTTGGTGCAGAGGGTTGGTCTTTTCCAACACCCCCCTCCTCTTTTTCTTTCAGCTGAATCACTTTGATTATGTTGATGCGTGTTGTCATCTACCTCTCAGCGATTCTGAATGCAAGCCTTGCCCTCGACCGTGCAACACAGTGAAAGCCTCCAGGTCGCAGCTTTTAGAGCACTTGATATTGTTTCTGCTTTCTGGGAAGAATAACTAACGTTAACCTCTCTGCCAGGCGGAGGGGAAGGGAAACGGCTGTCAGCGGCAGGTCAAACACTCCAGTGTCAGGCTCGGATGCTTCTGGACCCGTTGACTAGCTTGCACAGCTTGACACAGTAATTAACTTGTCTCTCAATTAGCTGAATAATTAAAGTGCAGCATCAGCCTCTCGGTTACATCCCGCCGGCAGAGTTAATGGGGTAGCCATGGCCAGGTGAAACAGCGTCGTCCTTTGCCCTGTGCATCACGGCTGGAGCTGCTTGTACAGAGCACAGGCACCGACCCGGTTTACACCTGGACCATAGGCTGGGTGAGGTGGGGGGATCCAGGCAGAGGACCGTTCACCACACCTTACAGCAGAGCTGAGTCCATCTGTGGGCATCTCCACACCAGGATGGGTGATTGCGTTGAGTCAAACCCTGAATCAGGTCCTGTGCTGTAGCCATGCAGACATCCTCTGGCTCTCCAAAACAGAACTGATGAATGCTGCTGTCAGCAGGACACATTACAGCCTGTAGTGAGCTGTGGCACGCTGAAGCACCTAGGGATTTATGGAGAATTACAAAAAATGGTAGAATGGAAGCGACTCGTTCCTGCCTGGTTTGAATTTAGCACTTGGCTGGATGTGCTCCTGCACCAATCCCTCTCCAAAGGCCAGCAGCCAGAGGCAGAGCAGCCAGGGGTGGTACTTGCAAGGGAAAAAATAAACGCCACGTTTCCTGTCTTAGAGACACCCTGGAGTGATCCCAAGGCCGGCAGTGAAAGGTGTCTGTGTGAGGTTGGCTCACGCTCTGTCAGCTCCCCTCAGCCCTTCCGAGCTGGATTCGTTCTCATTTTATACAAACGACTGCACAGCTGGAGGGAGAGGAGAGCAAATGCAAGGGAGAGCTTTTGGGCCCCTCAGTTCAGGAAGGACACAGAGCTGCTGGAGGGTGTCCAGCATAGAGCAACGAAGATGATGAAGGAATTAGAACAGCTCCCTGATGAGGAAAGGCTGAGGGAACTGGGTCTCTTGAGCTTGGAGAAGAGGAGACATAAAGATGTGAGGGGTGGGTGTCACGAGGATGGAGCCAGGCTCTTCTCAAGGTCATCCGGTGACAGGACAAGGGGCAATGGGTGCAAATTGGAACAGAGGAGGTTCCATATCAATATCATGAGGAACTTCTTCATGGTGAGGGTCTCGGAGCACTGGAACGGGCTGCCCAGGGGGGTTGTGGAGTCTCCTTCTCTGGAGAGGTTCCAGACCAGCCTGGATGTGTTCCTGTGTGACTTGGTCTGGGTGATCCTGCTGTGGCAGGGGGATTGGACTGGATGATCTTTCGAGGTCTGAATCCCTAATGATTGTATGGTTCCCGCCTCTTCCCCAGCCCCAGCCCACTTGGCCAAGAGCAGGTAACACCATTCATTCGAAGAACTCAGTGCTGAAGTGATGGGGATGGCAAGCCCATGCCTTTGAGGATGTGCTCCCTCATTGCCTAGGGTTCATGGCATGGTTTGCAGGAGCAGGAGGAACTTTTCATGCTTTCCTGGGATGGCAAATTCAATTCCCAGCTGGCAAAAGCCCCGAGGGGAATAAATTGCTCAGCTGAGAATAGCTCTGCTTTCCTAGCCCCCGTTCGCTTAGCATCATCCCCTTTCAACAGCCCCCAGACAAGCAAGAAGGAAATGGGGTGTGTGTTCCCATGTGGAGATGTCTGACACATCCCACCACACCGATAAACCTGTTCTGAGGCAAAGCTTCTCTTCTTATTCCTAATTATTCTCCTTCACACCCTTTCATCGAGTTTAAAGCCTCTCACGATTTTGCAAGACAAAGAGATTTAAAAAGAATTAAAATGCAATTCATTGTGCTGTTTTACTTGACTGCAGGAGCATAAATTACTGGGGTGTTACGTGTTTTTAGCAGCTTGGAGAACAGTAGGAATGAGCAGAGGGGTTTCTAAGTGAGCCAGTCCATCGAAACTGATGGCATCACCCAGCTTCCCTCTGCCTTCATCCTTGCAAACGCAAGCAGCCCGACTGTGAAAGGAGCAGCAGCACTGCTTGTGCCGGAGGTGAGAACTGGCTGGTGGGAGAGACCCTATCAAGGGATTTTGAAGAGGTGCACCCAGTTCCAGCTCCCATGACAGGTGTCCCACGTGAGTGCAGGTACACCTTGTACAGTGAAACATTGAGGAACAGTCACGCAGCCAGCGCTGCAGAGCTGGGAGCTGTGGGCAGGAACTGGGCATCTGCCACTCAGCACTGCTGAGCTGCAGGTTCCCAAGTCAGGTTAGCGTGTTTCAAGGTGTGGGCATGCACAGACCTTCACGTTAATTGGATCACAGTATCAGGAGTGAGCTGATGGGGCATCCTCAGCACCAGGGCAGGACAGTCAGACTTAGCTGCAGGACATTCATAGAATCACTAGGAATTGGAAGGGACCTCGAAAGACCATCCAGTCCAATCCCCCTGCCACAGCAGGATCACCCAGACCAAGTCACACAGGAACACAGCCAGGTGGGTCTAGAACATCTTTAGAGAAGGAGACTCCACAATGCCCCCTGGGCACCCTGTTCCAGTGCTCCGGGACCCCTCAGCCTCCTCTTCTCCAAGCTAAAGAGAGCCCCAACAGATCTAACCCTGCCTTTTCAAGGTGCCTCGGTCTGGTGAGCTCAACCCACATGGGCAGGATGAGGGACAACAAGGGTCAGGGGAGAGGCTGGCATTTGGGCAAGAACAACCCCAGGGACCAGGAGAGGGTGGGGACTGACCTGGTGGAGAGCAGTGGAGGAGAAAGGGACCTGGGGGTCCTAGTGGCCAGCAGGATGACTGTGAGCCAGCAATGTGCTCTGGTGGCCAAGAGGGCCAACAGCATCCTGGGGGGGGTCAGAACGGGGGTGGTTAGCAGATCGAGAGAGGTTCTTCTCCCCCTCTACTCTGCACCGGTGAGACCGCATCTGGAGTACTGTGTCCAGTTGTGGGCCCCTCAGTGTAAGAAGGACACAAAGGAAAGACAAAGAAGGTCTCCCTGACCTGGCAGCTTCAAGGTCATACACTTTGTCAGAAGGTTTTGCTGTTTTAATATGAAATACCCATCACTGCCCTCCTGTACTTCTAGGACTGGCCCTGTGTCCAGCTGCTGATCCTGCAGTGTTAGTCCTGCAGCAGCAGGTAGTTCCCTGTGTCTGCACAGGTCTGCAGGAAGCTGTTTGCGATGAACAAGCCCAGGCCTCTTTTTCCCCAACAAAACAATGCTGTTTATTCACTCCGTGAACATAAACCTGGTGATAAAAACAGCGGGAGCCAATCTGGCTGAACTATGGAGGTGGTTTGCAATCAGGTGCGCAGAACACAGCGTCCCAAATTAAAGCCTTAATTACTGCCAGCAGAAATTAACTCCCCCAATTTTCTTTCTGAGCTATGGAAGGAGAGAAGTGCCAACGGTTCCACCTCTTCACAGTCACACAGCCTCCCCTCCTTTAGCTGAACTCGCTGAGCTGAGGCAACCCATCTTCTCATGCTGACTGCCAGAAATATTTAGTACGGGATTCACAGGGTGTTCTGATTAAAATCTGGATCCTCGCAAACAACAAAAGCCACCCCAAAACAACACGGAGCTCGGTTTTGCAAATGAAACGGCATCGCACACGCAACACTGGAGGACTTGGGAAATCCTCCCGGGCATGAGAACCGCTGCAGCTTCACATAGGTGTCTCTGGCCATCACGAATCCTGCCAGGGCTCTCTGTTTGCTTATTCTAAGCACAAAAGGGGAGGGAGCCGAGTCCCTTGTTTTCTTGCGGTCGTTCAGTCCTCGCCTGGGAAGCACCAAAGGTCGGAAGGCTGTCAGCCCCTTGGCAGGGGGTTTGACCATGTGTTCCTAGTGGCTGAACAGGTGACAGAGGTATCACAGTACTGATGAGGCTGGAAAAGACCTTAAAGATCATCCAGTCCAACCTAAACCCAACCAAGTAACCTAAACATCTGCCATCTAGCTCATGCCACTCAGCACCTCATCCAGCCTGACCTTAAACACCTCCAGAGACGGCAACCCAACCATCTCCGTGGGCAGCCCGTTCCAAAACCAGATCACTCTTTCAGTGGAAACCCTTTTCCTAATGTCAAGTCTAAACCTCCCCCGTAGGTACAAGAACCAAAACAGGCCAGGAAGAAACGAGAACTGCTGCTCCATATATTCCCTGGGCGTTTGGCAGCTGCCACCGCAGGCTGATGCGATGATGGAGTTTGTGCAGCCAGAAGGGCAAGTCGTTCTGTGGAGAAGCAGGAGATGCTCTAGTTGTGTCACGATCTGCCATCTGTCATGAAAACAGAGCTGAAAAGGCAGACAGTGGGGGGAGTTGACAGCGTGTTTGCAGCCTTGCGGTGCCAGGGTCTCTCTGTCCTGCAGAAACACCACGCAGCTTCAACGAGGTAAAGCTGTGGTTGGCCCAGAGTGATGGATGTCTGTGAAGATGGCCATATAGTGGTTGCGACGGATGGTGGCCATCTGTGGGCTAAAGAATGACACAGGCTCTTCTCAAAGTTACTCCCCAGATGGTGTCAGTTGAGGCTCAGCCTCTCTGTGTCTGGATGCTGTCACTGGGCAAACGGGCAGAGTGCAAAGGGAAGGGAGAACTGGAGGCAGCAGCCTCCTGTCAGACAGTAATCCCTGCAAAGCCACTCGTTTGAGGTATGACTCGAGCTCCTGAGCAGAGTAACTGTTTGCTTTATCCCCTACAGAGACCCTCAGCCAGATCAGGGGAGCGACTTGGGTGTCAACTTTGTGTGCCCACAGACACTGGTGGAACAGCTGCCTAGAGAGTCTACAAGCAGGAGGGCTCCTGTAAGCCCTGGCAGAGGTAAGCCATGTGCTCCCTTCCAAATGGGAACAGCAGCTCCAGCCTTTCCCTGCAAGGTGCCCAGGGTGGGATTTATTTTCCTGCTGGGGCTTTGAGTTGCAGGCAGCTGAAGGGATGGTCTGACCATGCCACAGCCATGGAGGCCTGGCAGTGCTGGCACCAGGGCACACTGGGGTTTGTCTTCCAGATCTTCCACCAAGGTCCATTTAAATTTCAGATCATAGAATCCTTAGGGATCAGAAGGGACCTCAAAGAATCACCCAGTCCAATCCCCCTGCCACAGCAGGATCCCCCAGACCAAGCGCACAGGAACACAGCCAGGTGGGTCTGGAACGTTTCCAGAGAAGGAGACTCCACAACTCGCCCCAGCAGCCTGTTCCAGTGCTCCAATACCCTCCCTGGGAAGAAGTTCCTGCTGATATTGATAGGGAACCTCCTCTGTTCCAGCTGGCACCCACTGCCCCTTGTCCTTTCACCAGATGACCTTGAGAAGAGCCTGGCTCCATCCTCCCGACACCCACCCCTCACATTTATAGACATGAATGAGGTCAAAACCCCCTGCTTTTCCTCACCTTCTCCAGGTGTGATCACTCCTCTGCTTCAGTCTGATTCTCCTCTTCACTCAGAGAAACAGCTACATCACCTGCTTGTCTCCCTGTTCAATCTTCAATCCTACAGCTACCAGATTGAGTTAGAGGCCCTAGCTCAGCTGTGTGGAGGAGGAGATGGAGGGTGTGACTTTAAAGCTCTCTCGGGATCAGTATTTCCCAGTAAGTTTCATCTTCCCTCTCAGCCCAAAGCACCTCTGGATGCAGGAGAACTTGTTAAAATTCAGCTGTAAGCACCCTGTGGTCACCCAAGTACAGCACACTGTCGGCTGAATTTGCTGGCAACCAGCTGCTGTCTCTGACCAGAGTCTCCTCGGTGGGCACAGCCAAGCAGCAGCAGGTTTGGTGCCTGGAGGAGGCTTTTTGGTAGTGGTGTTGGCCGGCCAACATCTTCCTCCTGAGCACCAGAAGGCAGGTGACAACAACGTTCCTCCACGCGGGAGATGGGTTGTGCCCCAGCAGCACCTACTTGTCTCTTGTGCTGCTGGTCCCCAGTGGTACTGCAGTCTCTGGAAGAGAGAGGAGAAAGAGGAGCTTCAACTGCTTTACGTTGGCAGCGGGTAGGTAGCTGGGAAAGATCAGCAACCAGCTGCACTGCCTGGAGTGCTAGAGTGGGAATGGACTGTCCAAGTCACCCTGGCACCAGCAGAGAGCCAACAGCACAATGGCACGGAGGGGTGACAGGAGGAGCGAACTGCTTCCCGCAAGGCACCAGTGCTGTTTGGCACCAAGCGACTTCTGTGATGCTGAAACAGCTTGTGTGGCAACGCACGGGGAACCCCACTTGGTCAGGATGTCAATCGAGAGACTTGGCTTCAATGGGTCAGGATTAGAAACCCTAACTTCTGCAGCAGCAATTTGTTAGGGGTAGAAAGATCCCTTAAGAACCAGCAAGAACCCAGGGCCTTAAAAGGTTAAAGAATCCAAGCTGGGAGAGCATGAATTCTGCTGCAGGAGTGTTTGTTTTATCTCTAGGGGCTCCTGGGCTGCCCTTGGGCCATTCTGACTCCTGGGATGGTACTGGCACTGCTGGTGCTCAGTCAGTGCTCCTGGCAAGCTGTGTGCAGGCCAGGGGCAGCAGGCCAGGGGCATCTGATGGATGTAATCCTACTGCCCGTTCCCCCTAGGAGAGCCAGCATTTATCTTCACTCCCAGTGACTCTGATCCTAGAGATAAACACTCTGGAGTTGTCAGGCGGAGGCAGCTGGGACTTAACTCTGCAGTAGAGTGTTGTCCTGCTCAAGCAAAGAGCAGTAATGTCACTCTGGGATGACAAAGTCCTGAGCAGGGGTGACACAAGCTCAGGTAGGACCCTGCCAGGTACCTCAGAGCTGCCTCAAGCCACAGCAGTCAGGATCAAGGTCCCAGTGGCTGACCTTCACGTTAGCCATGGCACTACTGTTCCACTGGAGGTGTTGCTGCTGCCACAGAGCCGAGGAGCAAGGACTTGTCAAAACCAAATCAAGACCAAGCAGAGGCTCTAGGAACCGGTTTCTGTAGCAGCGTGTGAAGCCAGAAATAGGAGACCACCAGTCCCCCACAGAGGGCTAAACACGGGCAAACCCTATTTCATTGGCCCCATTTCCCCTCCTTACCCAGATGCACAGACACTGCCAGAGCAGAGTCCTCTCGAGGTGATCAAGCACTGTGGAATAAGAAGAGGAAACCAAGCAGTGCCTGCTCTCAGTGGACACTAGGAGGTTGTGCAAATGTTTACAGGGATGATCTACTCTTCCAGAGGAAATCTCCTGGTGAGGGTGATGGGGCACTGGAGGGGGCTGCCTGGGGGGGGTATGGAGTCCCTTTCTCTGGAGATGTTTGAAACCCACCTGGACTTGGTCTGGGTGATCCTGCTGTGGAAGGGGGATTGGACTGGATGATCTTTTGAGGTGCCTTCTGATCCCTAATGATTCTATAATCATCATCCCTACCACCATCTTCACCAAGGCAGGAAAACATCTCCATCTCCTTCCTATCATGAGGTGCACAGAACCAAACAGTACTCAACATAAGACCTCACAAGGGCCGAGTCCAAGGGCACGAGAACTCTCCTGCTGCTGCTGACTACACTATTCCTGATCCAGGCCAGGATGCTCTTGGCCTTCTTGGCCACCTGGGCACCCTCCTATGAAGCCAGCTGGAGCTAGGGGTGCCGGCAGACCTTTCTGCTGGGCAGTTTTTAAGCCCCTCATCCCCCAGCCTGTAGCAGTGCCTGGGGTGGTTGTGACCACAATGCAGGACCCAACACTTAGTCTTCTTGTCCTGTTAGCCTTCTCCTACACTTAGGAACACTGGAAAAATGGGGAGGTGTAATGGCACAGCCCAGAGTCACCTTTTTAGGCCACTGCCCACAAGCAGGTGGATTTGGGGGGATGTTCTGTCTTTTAAGCCCTGGTAAAGCATCTAAGGCAACCACAGGGGTGACATTTGGGGCAAAGGGGTATAAACACCATGGTAATATTGCATGGGCACATCAACCACACAGAATCATTAGGGATCAGAAGGGACCTCAACAGATCATCCAGTCCAATCCCCCTGCCACAGCAGGATCACCTAGATCAAGTCACACAGGAACAGTCCAGGCAGGTCTGGGACATCTCCAGAGAAGGAGACTCCCCTGGGCAGCCTGTTCCAGTGCTCCATTACCCTGCCTGGGAAGAAGTTCCTGCTGATACTGATATGGAACCTCCTCTGTTCCAGCTGGCACCCAGTGTCCCTTGTCCTATCACCAGATGACCTTGAGCAGAGCCTGGCTCCATCCTCCTGACACCCATCCCTCACAGATTTATAGACATGAATGCGGTCACCCCTCAGCCTCCTCTGCCCCAAGCTAATGAGACCTTGGCACAGCCAGCTCCCAACAGGTAGCTTTAACACAGTTCTACACGATCCCACTACTCTTTTCAGCTTCTCATTCCCTTATCCCAGCCCTGCCAAGCACACAACACGATTGCATCGCTGCATAGACATTAAAACATCATCATCGCACCGTATTTGCTACCACGTCCCCCATTCCTCTTGGTAATTAAATCAGGATTTTGTCCTTCAGGCAGCAAATTGAGTTTGTTTGAGAAATTAAAGGCATTAAGATGCTTTCTGAGATATGCAGAAGCCGTAGCGGTGATTTCTAACCTTTCTTCTGAAAAGGTAAGATTCTCCCGCACAGCAGGGGAATAAATCAGCCCTGGGCTGTTCTCGGCTGCACATCTTCATCCCGTTTGCTTTGCTGGCTGGGTCACACATCAGAAATATCCTCATACACAGGTGGGTTGGTGTCAGAGCTCGTTGCTGATGGTGTGTGCCCACAGGCCACCCAGGACAGACGCCGACACCTCCTCTCCCTGAATGCTGCTGTGGAAATTACTCTGGCTAAAGGGCAATTGACTTGTTATTCTTTATTTCTCATTACGAAATGAAGCTCAGTGTGGTATCCTCTCCCCAAAGACAGCAATGCAGGCAGCACTGCCAGACGTGCAGAGGCTTAGTGTGGGAGCGCTGATGCGTATTGTCCCACTGCCAGCTTCATCATCCTGTTCCCAAGGATGTGGAAATAAAACACCTGCTTCTCCTACTCCCAGACAAGCCGCTGAGGCCAGGTGAAGCCTGGGCCATCCACCCCTGTGCTCACTATAACACCGCGTGTCATAACAGCACGCATCCCAGTCGCAGGGTTTGGTGGGGTGGGATGCTGCAGCATTCCCAAAGCAAGAAACATGAGTAAGACTTCAAAAGTCAATTCAGCCCAGTTCACCGTTCCTTAAATAGCACTCTGAAAGGCCAGGTGGTGGAGGAGGTGTGGAAAACAGAGGTAGATTAAACACATCTGAGGGCACGACATGCCAACAAAGCTGATCCCACTCAAACCCATTTCCTGAGCATCATCTGCTTCCTTCCATCCTTTGCCTCCCTCACTGCCTGTTCGTACCAACTGCTGCTTTCTGGGCCCTTTAGATCTTTGATTCTCACCCTCCTTAGTCTTTGTCACTCAGCTCTTCTTTTGAGGTTTCAAATGCGTCCTTCAACACCACAAAGGGAAAGTCCCAAATCCAGACAGGCTGGGTGGAAACACGTGAAACTCCTGGAAGAAAACCAGTCTGATTAAGAGGTCACTTCTGAAAGGCTCTGTGGGGAGAACTTACCGCTCTGCACCTTCCAGCCTCTCCTGATTTATCATAGTAGTAGCAAAGGCTGAGCTGGCTCCACTAGGATTGAGAGGCAACCTCTGACCACTGAGCCATCCTCACTTTTCTTCACTCGTGGCAGCTGACAAGACACAGATTCCAGCTCACAAGATTCATTTTCCAGCTTGCTCGGTGCTTTTTCCAAAGCTAAAAGACAATGATATGAAAAGGCAAATAAACTTGGATTGTTTAACCTCCGTATTTCCAGGCATTAAAGCTGTGGGGACTGTTTGTATCACTGTAATTACTTTCATACGGGTTGTTAAAGCCAGATTCATTAGCTTGGGTTACAATGACCTATACAACATGCTTAAAACCCATTTATCCTACTAAAGAGATTTAAAACTCGCCTCCTTTCATGAGACATCAGTTAATTCTTGATTTATGATTTGGTCATGCTTTCGAAGTAAAAGCAATTACCTCTCTTCCTCTGGTAAAAGCCCACTGCCTCAAGGTTGCCACAATACATCCGTAATTGAACGGCAGCAGCTCTAATGCTCAGCCTGGACGACAAAAGCTCTGGCTGTTGAAATACTGCCCGTGATGGTGTCTGCATCCGGGGAGCAGCGCACGGGAGGACAAGTTTCAGCAGGAACAACTGCGCACCGCAGGCGTCTCAGGACCCGGCATGCTGGTCGTTCCCTGGCAGCGGCAAGAGTTGTGGTTTAAGTATCTCAAGGAAATAAAATAACCCCCCTCCTGCTTGTTTCCCTACGAGAGCCAAGAGGGTTTTGTTTGAGTGCTTCTCCTCCGAAGCCCACGTTAAGCTCATTTCTAAGGAATTCTCATTAAGCATTCCTAGAAATAGGATGACTTCATAACACACGGTACACTTGGGTGTTGCATCAGTTTGGGAACCCAGCTGCTTTCCAAAACACAGGCTAAACCAAGCAAGGTTTTAGCTCAGAAGGATCCCAGAAGCAGCCTCTTCAGGAAATTGACCCTTCTTGTGTATTCATCCCAAACTCACTCAGTATAACCAGTGCACAGATGGGTGCTGGTGGCTGGATGTGGACTCCGACTGAAGCCAGCCCATGTGGCTTCATTTTAGCTGCACCCACGCAAAGCTTTGCTCTAGTTAGTTTGCAGCAAAACCCAGTGTGTTTTGACATCACGGAGGTCTGAACGTTCCCTGGAAGCATCCTCTCGCTGCAAAGAACACAAACAAAACGTTATAGCAACGTTTCTTATGCAACTACAAACAAGAAGTATCCCCTCGTATTGTCCAGGGCGCTCATAGGATCATGGAACTTTCTCTCCTCTCAGGATAACAGGGACTCAATCAGGAGGAACTCAGAGCAAGTGGAATTCATGCAAGAATCCCCATAGTGAATTTTTAAAGCTCTTAGTTTAGAAAGAGCTGAACAACTGTTCACACTCATTAAAAAAGGGGACTATTTACCACCTTCCCAGCTTGGCTTTTGGCCTCTTCCAGGGATAAATGAGGTTTAAGACAACCCTATTTACTGTGCCCTGTATTGATGTTCAAACCAAAGCCACTCTAATACAGGAGGGGCTGCTCAACCACCCGCAGGGCTTGAAAGCAGTTTGGGGATTAATTTCCATCTCTACTCTTCCACAACCCCAGCTTTATCCAGCCCAAAAGTCACTGTCAGAGCTCAGCTAAGCACACTTTAACCTGTCACAACACTTTTCCTTTCCTCCAGCCATACAGACTGTCCCACGCATCAACACTGCTTGAGATGGTCCTTCAGCAAGTGGCCACCAAAACTTCCTCACTCTTGTTGTCTGTCAGGGCCAGACAGCAACTTGTCCTGATAGTTTACCTCTTCCTAGCCTGCAGTGCTAGAAACATGGGTTAAATAAAGGTGTCATCGGAGAGAACCCACAGAGGTGGCAAATGAATCCAGGATAAAACCATGATGGAAACAAATGCCTTGAAAACTCACCTTCTGTCTCACTGAAAGCTGTCGTGAAGTCACTTGTTAACACCAAGTAAGAGCAGATGTCAGCCAGAGCAATAAACACAGGGTAGGAGAGCAGGAGCCCCAGGACACCAGCCAGTGGGTTTCCTGGTAAAAAGCATCTGACAGCATTTACGTCTCGGTCACAAGCTGCATTCCAGAGCTGGATCAGAGGGATGCATACACAACCTACTCTTTCATCATGACTCCTGTTGAATGTAACCCCTTGTAAGTGACACACACGTGTGATTCTAGTATATACACTCTTGATTAGTGCGGGGCACGAGCTGATGTTTAAGAGCATTGTTTATTAGCCCTTTTCTAGGGCGACAGCCAATTCCTTCCAGTTCACACCATATGCTTTTTGTTAGTAACGTTGACTCTGCAAACAAGCCCAAATCACAGTGATTAGTTTGGGTTTAATACATCAGCTTCCCCTGCAACAACTAAAGGTCCTCCTTTGCCACCCCTAGAATAGCTTTGGATTAGGTCAACCTTTTCAGCTACCAAAGGAGCGCCAAGCCCTAAACACTGGTCCTCGAGAGCACAAGCTGGCATCCGATTTAACATCCACACGGGCACATCAGCCACAGGCACCCGTGATTTATAGGGCAGTTTTCCAAGCCTTGTGGTTTGGATTGTTTGTAATGCAAGCCACTAGGGATAAAATTTCACCTCTAATACTACAGCTCATTAAGCTAAATATAATTATATAATTCAGCTATGTCTTACCACGGGGTTCTCCTTAAAACACCAAGATCCCTGTAGGAACAAAACAATAACAATCTTTGATGCCACATTTAATTGAGACCGACTGAAACGCATCAGTAGTCAGGTGAAGGGATGTGAAAAGATGACTTAGAGTGCACCTTTCCTGTGGAAATTCAAGTTTAAAAAGTAAATTAAAGCTTAAAAAGTAAAATTCAATCAAACCTTTCCGTGCAGACGTGTGGTTTAACATGTCTGCAACACACAAGGTAACGTTCCTGTTATGAAAGGGCAGGCTAGAAAAGAAACCCCTGCATTTCATAATCGCAGCCAAATAGCAAAGCAACAGTTAGAGATTGTTGTGGAGATGGCTATGCAAAACAGCTGACTGGCTGCTAAGAGGAATCCAGGCTGGATAAAGCACCTAAGGACAACATTCGAGGCCTTCAAGTTACATCTGAACAGGGCATCAAGTGAAAAACAACCACCTCAGTCTAAGACAGCGATGAAAATAGGTTGACTGGCAGCAAATTCCCTCCCCATGAGGGTAGCCAAAACCCAGAGGTTGTCGCCCAGCACGCCCCTGACTCTTCACCCACCTTTCCATTGATCTCACCTCACAAGCTGCCATTTGGGATCATGTGCTGTCCCAGCCAAGGCACCGACTGCCTTTTCCCTGGAGAAGGTCCCCACCACCTTCTTCCTCAGTGCTCTCCCTGCTTATGGGAGTAAGGACAGTCTGGAAAGGGAGGGGCTCTAGCACTGGTCCCCAGAAAGCACTGAGTGTCAGATGAGACATTGAAAGGGTTACAACAGTCCAGTTACTAATTTATTTCTTTATTATCATCCACTTCTCCAACAATAAAAATTGTCAAGCAAGCAAGGGGCAACAGGACAGAAAAACTGGCAGATTTTCTGAGTGAAACACACTTTTGGTCACACTTTCTCGAGAAGAGCAGAAGTGAGATCAGAGTTTAGGAATAAAGCAGCACAGGCACAGAGAAGCAGTGCACAAAAGGACCAAGACAGTCACACCAAATTAGCACTCAATACGTTCACTAATGACTTCTCTAATAGCATAGGAAGGAGATGGTTTGCTTCTTTGGGAAGGTCTTGATCTGTCTTTGATCATTCTCCCCTTCCCAACTCATGTACTTTGCTTAGTCTAGCAAACAGAACACAACACCAACATCACCACCGGACTCCACAAAACTCAGGGGGGAAAAAGAGTTCAGTCGTTTCTCAGGCTCAACAGGAACACGACCAGGAAACCCTTAACACTTGGAGCTGAATGAAGCTGCAGTGAGAGACTTGCATTAGGGATTTCTCACATTCTCCAAGGACAGGGATAAATGCAGTTCCTAACGTTTGAAAGGCAGTTGATTCTAAAGCACTCTGTTTTGGTTTAAAAAACAGGTTCCCTGCGTGTTGGTGGCACCTTTCAAAGCAGATGGGAACCCTACAGCATCGTGAGATACCTTACACAGAAGATGGGATACAAAGGAAAGGCAGGAGAACACTGGAATTGCTTCAGAAACATCCCACCTGGAGATACCTTTAGATCTTGTTTTGTTACTGGTTTTCCTGAACATCACTCACACAAAGATCTACTTCTGTTTGCGAGACAGTGTAAAAGGCACTATAAACACACACAGTACAATAAACAGCAGCGTCTCAAAACAGAGGGTCTTGCCCCAGTTATCATCATCAATGCCGATGCTGATGGATACCTTAGAGACTCTTACTTGCAGCTTTTGATGTTCTCTGTGCTGTTGGCACAGATGCAGTCATCATCATCTTACTGATGAAAAGGTCGTAGAGCCAGAGGGGAAAGTAGCAGAAGATGCAGAGGAACAAGTAGGCACCTTTGCCCGGGGTGTACAAGCCACGCGGTCTCTTGGCCAGCAAAGCGTGCAGGACCACATCCAGCACAGGGGAGAGGTCAGCGCCGCTGTGTGCGGGGAAGCGCTGGAAGTAGCTCTTCAGTCTCAGGAAATAGTCCTCACCATACTCTTGCCTCGTTTCTGTGGGGACCTCCTCCATCAGCTCTTTTATTTGCTGGTCCCACATGTCAGGGGTGCCTGCTATACCTGAGGTAGCAACAGCACAGGAGAGCAAGTGGGTTTGGAGCTGAACTGTAAGATTTCATCTAGAATTATCAGTCAATAAGGAATTCACCACCACTACCCCGAGTCACAGAGGGTCTAGACTGAGTCAGAGAAGAGAACAGACAGCTGGTGAGCTGGGAGTACTTTTAGCTGGGAGAGCACAATGCACACACTAAGCAGAGAGCACAGTGTTCACGTGCCACTCGGCTACCAGCTCTACCTGAAAAGGCTCTCACAGCAGAGTCAGCACTCCTTCCTGCTTTCTCTATTTGCCATTCTGTCCCCATTTCTAATCACTATTTATTAGCAGATGCCACCAAATGAAGGAGGAGGGGATGACTAGGATTCACTTGGGTTGGCCAAGAGCCATTTCACCAATGACACTGCCAATTCAGTACCTGATGTCAGGCAGGATAGGGCCCATGTAGGGTCAGTATTAAAAGAATCCGTGTCATTGAGAATGAAAGCAGTGGCTTTGCCCTCCATTTATCACCCAACTATCATGAATTAAGAACTGCAAATAAAGAAAAGTCTTTACATACATACTTGAATCTCAACACTTGTTTTGATCCATCAGAAGCCTGGCAACAAGACAGGAGAGGAGGCACTCAAGGGAGGGAGTTTAGGGGTATGAAAGAGACTGTTGTGCTTTTCATCAGTGTAAAAACTGCGTAGTCACCAAGGCTTGCTCACTAGGCAGCCAGAGCATTGGATGTTGTCCTCTGGTAGCTGCCAGGTGAGTCCATGGAGGGACCTGTGTGACACCCACCCTGTTCCCAGGAGGGCACATAGGGCAGAGAGTGCGTGGAGTAGGGCATGAGGCTGTAAACCCAGGTGGGCTCTGCAGAAAGTGCTCAGGGCAGCGAAGGGAAGGAGGAGAGGGGAAAGATCAGACTATACAGAACACCACTGACAGCAGCTAAGCAGGATGACAGGTATTGCTGCAGATACTTCAATGCAAGGCCAAGCAGCTCAAAAAAGAGAGCTCTGGTAGTGAAAAATGTAGGACTGACACCAAGTCCTGACGCTCTCATGCAGGACAAGCTGTAACACTCAAACATGCCGTGATGCTCCAGCTGTTAACTGCAATCAAGCTAGAGCAAAGGGAAGAATGGAAGTACCAACTGCCCAAAGCCTGCACCGTCCCAGAGCAGAGCTCTGCCCAGGACAAGGGTTGTGCCCACCAGACACAGAGGCAGACAGCAATCAGAGCTGCAGGCAACATCTCCCAGCAAAGAAAAAGTGGATTTTAATTTCCATAACCAATGTGATGAATGAGGGGGAATAGTTCAGCTCTGAGAATCACTCAGGGCTCTGTTTGATGATGCTGGGCTACAGAGAAAGAGATGAAAGAACTCCCCAAAATGTCAAATACCAACCTGTGCGGAAGCCTGACGGATGAATTGCAGCAACTTTAACTCCCCACTTGGAAAGTTCCTGCCTCATTACTCCAGAAAACATGGACAGAGCTGCTTTGGATGCACCGTACGCAGCAAGCTTCGGCAGCGGAATGCCTCCTGCAGGAACAATACAAACAAGATCAAGCTCGGCGGTGGCTCTTTCCAGCCTTTATTTGTGTGATTTAGAAGGAAGATTATAGCGCAGCCAAAATTATGCGGCTCTCAGAGAGGTTAAAGACAAGTCAGAGAGGGAGTCATTTCTTTCTAGAGGTTAAAAAAAGTGGAAGTTGTAAATTAGCAGTTGCTGATGGCAGTTACGCTCAGTAACACCTGATAAGACACCTTGTATGGGAGAAAAAGACACCCTGTGTTGTGTCTCAGAGTAGAAAATGATAACCTAGGATTGTTAATATCAGAAACAGATAATGGTTTAGCTGTCACAGGAATTTCAAGCTCCTAGCACAAACCACAATTACAGCAAACACAAAGCCAAGGTATCTTCTTCCAGGTCTGCCCAGCCATAGACAACATTGCAGGAGTGGGGAAACCCTCTGGATGAAGTAAAGCTGGAGTCCTTCCCCCTGGGTGACAGGAATCCCCATCATAGGATATAACTACAGGCAGGGGAATCTGCTTCTATTTTCTCCAGTCCCAGCAGAGTTATGTTTGGATGGAAGAGAGATAGAAACCAGCCAGTATTTTAGGGAATTATTTTGAATTCACCTATGTTTCACAAAAAGACAGACTTCCAGGAAAGGATACCTTCAAGAGAGGTTTTCTCTATTCTAATAACTAGCAGACTGTCAGCTCCTTCCACTTTTTAAAAATCCAGGAGACACTGATTTGTCCAGGAGTGTCCAGGAGACACTGATCTTGTAGTCTCCCCTTCTTGCTCCACAAGGTCGGTGCTATCACCACACAGATTTACCAGCTACCAGAATCACCACAGGCTGTGTTGGCACAGCAGGGAGGAGGGAACAGAATGGGCAACGCTTCTCCTTAAAGCACACTGCTCCTGACATTCATCGGGTTGTGTACTGCAGTGACCAAGGCACCTCAAGAGCTTCTTCCAGAGTCATTCCTTTGAAGAAGCCAGGCCAATTATATGTTAATTATTCCTCTGTATGCATCTGAGTACGTCTGAGTTTCTATTGGTCTGAGCCAATTGAATCACATACTCTTTCCCTCTGAGGTCAGGATAACCTCGGATCCAGTTAAATTAGCTCTACGCAGACAGGAATAGACCCAGCACAATCAGACCTCACTACTCACTAATTCTTCTGCTAATGTTTTACCCAAAGGACCCTCAGACCCTGTGCTATGAGGAAGCCATTTACCCACCCCTACCCGTGTGCGAGAACATCTGTGCACACAGCTATTGTCTAAGCAGGGTCACTAGCCACTTCTCTAAGGTCACGATCAACTTCTCTAAGGGCAGATTACTCAGCACAAGGAAGCTTTCCGTTTATCTCTGAAAGCTAGGGCAGGGACTCATGGCAGGAACAAAGACATCTGCCCCCGAAGACCCAACTTGGGTGCTCATAGAGAGGGGTCTGTCCTCTCACTCTGTGCTTGCAGGGACTGGTGGGTAGAACATCACCAGAAAGCTCCTTTTGCTAACTCAGTCCTGATTCCTTCAGGTATCACCAAAACATTGTGAACACAGGATGCAGACACACCACACACTGGGGATTAAGAAAGGAAACCAGGAGACAGCAGCGTCAAAGCTAGGTTGAGGCCACAGCCACAAGGTAATGCTTGCCCAGGCCACCTCAGAAATACAAGAGGATTTGAGTGGACACCAACTACACAGCCAAGAAGAGAAGGCAAAGTCAAACTGGGAAGGAGATGCTATGGTAAATAGTCAAAACACAGCACTACAGCATCGTGTATCTAACAGGTCTCATTTTCAAAGCAGCATTCTTGTTCCTCAGCTGTTGGCTACCAGATACTGTATTACTTCCGTTCCTGCATCTTAGCATCTCAGCTGTCCTTGCAGAACACAAGGTCACGCTATAAATGCATAATATACTAAACACAAGACCCAGTTTGTGGGATAAGCCACAGAAAGCATATTATACACTGCTCTTCGTTTGTTTTCTTAATGAAAAACACCATTACTGGTAGTGGGGTTTAGACTCAAGTGTTCTTAAGATGATAAACAGGGTTTTTCCCTAAAGGAATATAAACAAACTCATCCCTCAGGTTGTTAGTAGACTAGGAGTGTGCACTCCGGAAAGAACCACATGGAAAGAACCACAGGAACCAGCAAAACAATGAAACTGCCTTCTGCTCTTAAAGAATTAAGTGTTTCTCCTCAGCAGAGCTTTCTCACTCTGCAGTACTTGAGCACTACAAGGGTGCAGAGGTGGAGCTGCCAACTGAAACAGCTAACATTTATTATAGACTGTCATAAACAACAGACATCACACACATACCCCCAAATGTGGCCAAGAAGGGCGATGGCATCCTGGGGTGGGTTAGAAGCAGAGTGGTTAGTAGATTGAGAGAGGTTTTCCTCTCCCTCTACTCTGATCTGGTGAGATGCCATCTGGAATAGTGTGTCCAGTTCAAAGTTCCTCAGTTCCAGAACTGCCTGAGAAACTCCAGCACAGCACCACAAAGATGAAGGAAGTAGAGCACCTCCCTGATGAGGAAAGGCTGACGGAGCTGGGTCTCTCGAGCTTGGAAAAAAGGAGCCTGAGGGGTGACCTTATGGCTGTTGGTCAATATGGAAAGGGCAGGTGTCAGGAGGAAGGAGCCAGGCTCTGCTCAGTGACACCCAATGCTAGGATAAGGGGCAACGGGTGTCAGCTGGAACACAGGAGGTTCCACATCAAGATGAAAAATTTCTTCCCGATAAGGGTGACAGAGCACTGGAATGTGCCGCCTAGGGGGGTTGTGGAGTCTCCTTCTCTGGAGACGTTCCAGACCCACCCGGATCTGTTCCTGTGCAACCTGGTCTGGGTGATCCTGCTGTGGCAGAGGGACTGGACGATCTTTCAAGGTCCCTTCCAATCCCTAATGATTCTATGAAAACCTGTCTCTATTTACAGAGAGCTTGGGGCATCCTCATGATGTGATTCAATGACAGCTAAACTGAGCTGGTCACAGGCTTCTGCTGGGATATGTTACAGAGACACCTGTGATTTACTACCCATCTTTCTGGAAGCTCACAAAAGCTCTCATTTGGTACCTACAATACAAGATCTGTCTATTATACACCCATGAATCCTTACCTTTATTAAGCTCTTCTGCTCTAAGGGCTGGTTTCTGGGAAAGGCACCCCAAACCCAAGCAAAACTTGTACTTATTACCTGGATCACAACTATGCACTGACAAGCAAGACCAACCAACGCCTTCAGGTGCTCCTGAGGCACCAGGAATTTATCTGGGGCTTTAGTTTAGCTCACCTGCCATGCTGGATATGTTAACCAGTCTCCCCCTGGCTTTCCGAAGTAACGGTACGAAGGTCTTGGATACCTCTACAGCCCCAAAGAAGTTCACCTCCATGCACTTCCTGTACATCCTCATGGGGAGCAGCTCACCGTCAGCCATGAAGCACAGGACACCTGCATTGTTCACGACTCCCCAGAGTCCTGGGAAGAGGAAAAAGCACAGGGCTGCCACACAGAAGGAAAACAACTTGATGAAGATCAAACCAATTTGTTGCATGATGCATCCAGATCAAAGCAGAGATCTGAGGTCTCATCTCTAGTGTGTTCAGTTCTGGACCCCTTATTAAAGGAAAGACATGAAGATGCTGGAACAGGTCCAGAGCAGAGCTACCAAGCTCATGAGGGGTTTAGAGAACCAGTTGTGTGAGAAGAGGCCGAGGAAGCTGGCAGGGTTAGTCTGGAGGAGACCTCAATGCCCTCTACAACTCCCTGGGAAGTTGTGGAGGGGTAGGTGTTGGCCTCTTCTCCGTGGTGACTGCTGACAGAAGCAGAGGCAAAGCTCTGAAGTTGAGGTAGGGGAGGTTTAGATTGAACCTTAGGAGGAAACTGTTTCCAGAAAGAGTGGAGAGGCTCTGCATGAGGGTTTAGAGGTAGGTGCTGGAGTCCCCATGCCTGGAGGTATTGAAGAACAGTGTAGCCATGGTGCCTCACGCCCTGCTCAAGTGGCAGCAGGGAGGGCGTTAGTTTGTGTTTGTCAGTCTCTCAGGGATTGAGGGTTTTGTGGGTGTGGAGATGGTTGGACTCAGGGAGGTCCTTTCCAGCCAGGATTATTCTGTGATCTGCAGCTAGAGTTACACAGGATTATTTCAGGACTAATCATCACCAATTTTCCTATGTCCTGGAAAGCAGAGGTCATCAATATAAACATCCCAACTGCCCACAGACCGTGGCACGGACATAACCTAGGCACACTGCAGCCAACATTTAAAAGATGCCCCCTGGAAGCAGCCACGCTAATGCTGTCATTATAGCAGAAAGCAGCTGTACCTGTATCCTGCACCTTCTTCGAGACTTCCAGATAGGCCTCCTTGACTTGGCTGCTCTCAGTTATATCCAGCTGTAGGACAGATAGTCTCTGAGAACAGGTTCTTCTCAGTTCTTCAGCTCCAGGTCCATCCTTATACAAAACACCAGCAAACACAACAAATCCCAAGCTGTCCAGGTATTTAGCCAGTGCATGTCCAATCCCAGTGTCACATCCTGAAAGCAGAGAGATACGTGAAGAGTGAGCCTGTCCCAAATCATCTCATGCATCTGTGCACCAGAACTCTCCTTGAAGGAACAGAGGGCTCTGCTAGAGACAGGGAATTAGGAAATGAATGCAGATTTTACATTGTGGAGCAGAGAAACTTCAGCCTGTCCTGTGATATCGCATGGTGCTCTCTACTGTAACAGCAGCAAAGAACCCACCAGGATGCTGGCATGCACTAAGGCCCCTACAGACATCCCAGGGCTTGCAAGGAATCGGAGATACTGGTGGATGTAAGGCTGGACATCAGCCAACACTATGCCCTTACAGCCCAGAACACCAACAGCACCCTGGGCTGCAACAAAAGTGTGGCCAGCAGGTCAAGGGAGGTGCTTGTCCCCCTCTGCTCTGGTGAGACTCCACCTGGGTTCCTGCACCCAGCTCTGGAGTCCTCAAAACAGAGGACATCAGCCTTTTGGAGAGGGTGTAGAGGGGGACCACAAAAATGATCACAGGGTTGAAGCACCTCTCCTGTAAAGACAGACAGCAAGAGTTGGTGTTGTTCAGCCTGGAGAAGTGGCTCTGAGGTGACCCTATTTGCAGCCTTTCAGTTCTTAACGGGAGTCTAACGGTGGAGAGGGACTTTTCAGCAAGGCCTGCTGTGACAGGGCAAGGGGTGGCGAGTTCAAGCTAAAAGAGGAGAGATTTAGACTAGATATAAGGAAGAGGGTGGTAAAACACTGGAACAGGTTGTCCAGAGAGGTGGTGAAGATTCCATCTCTTGGGACATTCAAAGCCAGGTTGGATGAGGCTCCAAGCACCCTGATCCAGTTAAGGATGTCTACCTGAAGGTTCCAACCCAGTGCATTCTCTGGTATCTCCTGCAAAGGCCATTCATTACACAAATGCTCAACATCCAAACCCACCTGCAGGGCCAGAAAGCTCAGTACAGGATGAAGGGCTGGGACTCCTGCCAGTTTTTGTTTTCCTAATTCCTTGATGTTGAAAGAGCTGCAACAGTCCCTACACTTAACCCTACCAGCAGCTTGCAAGGGTTAACCTGTGATTTCAGCACACCAAGGCAGACAGCATCATAGCTGTTCCTCAGCCTTCTCCTGCACTCAAACTATAAAGCCTAAAGAATCTGGCTGCCAAGGAGCCTCAGCCAAATCACCCTACTCCTTCAGTTCTGGGTTCTGTCTTTTAACCAAGGCTTTAGTGCTGGCAGGTAAAAGTAAAATCAATTCCAGGTGACTTGAAAGAACGTTCTAACCTTCTGGATCAATCAGCACAAGATGTTTACAAGAATTAGTCATGCTCTAGTTACTTCTTAAAAATGAAATAAAAACAAATAAAAGCTTCTTGGGGTATTTTTGAAGCCTGTGGTTTCCTGAAAATACACACACAGGTTCTCCAAGCCCTGACCCAAATGAAGGGAACAGAACAAACCTGCATTCTTGGAATTCCCTAAAGAGACATGAGGAGGCCTGCAACTATCCCAAAGGCATGACAGGCTTCAGGCTTTGGGGCAGGGCGTCCTTCCTTTTTGTTTCCATGAAAAAAGCCTATTTCTGGAACAATTTCTTCCCCTTTTATTCTTCCCAGCAAATACACAACCACAGAGCTACATGTTACTTCAGTTTTACAACAGTGCTTTAACTTGTTAAGTGAAGGGTCAGAGTGCTCCACAACAAGGGATGGGTGTAGCAACCCTGAGAAGGAAATAAAAAGCACTGTTTAGCTGTGCCTGCCACTGGGTTTATCCCCAGCTTTTATCCAAACAACTCTGATGTGAATTAGAAGTCTGGAGAAACTCACCCTTCAATTCATAAAACCCAAACAGTAGTCAGGTCTCTATAAGGAAGAACTAGNTTCCCCCCCCCCCCCTTCCTCGTGTTTCAGCAACAACCATCCGTGAACGATGAGAAGACTTCTCAAAAAGGCAGTTACTAATGACTGTGACTGAATTGTTACCCAGAAATTATCACTGACTCAGACTGAGCATCAGAAACACCAAGCCACACATCAATAATAAAAAGAGGTCAAGTTAACTGGAGACATTAACCCCAGTGCACTCAGAGGAGCCCCAGCAGGAATTTCTGCTCCTCTAGAGCTTCCTGGTGCTTTAATTTCTAAAGAAGCTAGGTATCAGGTCTACCCATCTTCACTGAAGCATTCACAAACCCCGGAGATCCTGTTTAAGGACACTCAAGCAAGAGGATCAAGAGAAATGCTTCACCAATGGCTTTTAGCACTGCTCACACCCCCACAATTATTCACATGAAAAAGCACGCTGGCAGTTACTGCAGAACTCTGGTGAAGCGCCAGCTTAAATAAATGATGGACTGCAGCAGCCCTGCAAGGGGCACCCAACAAAGATCAGAAGAGTGTTTAGATAAAACCCAGGGAGAGAAGCTCAGAGGTTACTCCACCTCTCAAGCAGTATGAGGCAGCTGCCTGGAGCACAGCAGCACTCCTCAACCCCACAGGGCTGAAAGAAACACAACATTCAAAAAACAAGTCCCCATTTTCTAGGAAGTGGTTGCCTCAGGTCTTGGCTGAATTGGAGAGCCTAGTGCCACCACAGTTGATTTAAAGGTACCTGTCACCTGCACATGGAAGCAGCAGAGCATCCTACAGCTGGTGTGGCAAATCAGAGCAATTTAACCAAGAAAAGTGTTGAGTAAAACCTTCATTTAGGGGATGGTTGGGTCTGACTGACTGCATACCAGTCCAGAAAGAGCTTCCTCTGACACATCAGCTTCGGGAGGCATCCAAACCTGCATTTCTTCAGCACAGTTGCAGCACAGGTACAAAGATAGCACATTCACTGACTGGAAACACCCAAGTGTTCCTCACTCCCCTCCACTGCTTTAACCCAAACTACTTCAGGCAGATAAGCTCTAAGAGAGTGCTTCTTCCTGAAGAACTTACAAAAAGCCAGGAGATACCCAAATGCAACCCCTGTGTCTGCAGGAGTACTCACACTTGTACCCTGTCTGCCATCCATCTTCATCCCAGACACCTGCCAGGAGAACCCCAGCTGGCAGATAAACTGGGAGGGGAGAGCTTGCTGCTCATCTTATCTCTTATCTTTTGTACTTAACCCCCATATCAGCGCTTGCTAGGCAAATCTAAATTATTTCCAGGTGTCCCTATAAAACAAAATGAAACTCCACACTAAGCTCTATAAACCAAAGCAACTCAATTCATTTTTCCAGAGGGGGAAAAACCAGAAATAAAACTGAAAAGAACAACTTAACGGTTACAACAAGCAGTCAGCAGGCTGCTGACTCGGGTTTGATTAACACAAATAAACAGCATTAAAGTTTTTGAAGAAACAGGAGAAAAACCATAAAATGACAAAAAAATGCCATCCCTGCAAACTAAAAATGAGGGCTTTGGAGGACTGATTTCATTAGCTTTGAAGTTGCACTGCTAGTGAGGAAAATTAACTTCCAGATGATTTCCTACCTCATTTCAAAGTGATGGCACCAAACCAGCATCGGGAAATAAGTTGTGTGGGATACACACCGTGCACCAGCACATAACCCTGCACCCACAACCAGCACAATCAATTCAAGCAAACAAAAGTAAAGTATGAATGGGGCATCCTGAGGACTTCCAGAAATTAATGTAACTCATAAAAACAATAATCAGCCTGTCGCAAATATTCCTGTGCTTTTTGCACCAGTTCATTTCACAAGTACAGCTAAAAAGCTACTTGTAAAGGTTAAATGAGACCCTGAAAAACTAATAGCATCTCTTAAGATGCTTTCCTGTTTAGTTTCAGGATGCTACCTGGAAAAAAAACATCTCTAGCAAAGCAAATAAAAGAAGGCAAAAAAGCATGATAACAAAACCTGTACAAGCACTTAACCTGAGGACACAAAGTTTTCCAGCCCACTTGTGAGAAAACAGTTTTGCTTCCCAGAGCCTGCCTGCAGCACCTTACCTGTGATGAGGACAGCTTTGTCACCCACAGGCAGCAGTGCCTTGCCACCCAGGTACACAGAGGACACGAGGCATGCGGTGCAGAACACTGCCAGCCCCCCGCCAGCACCCAGCATGACCACAGAGAGCAGCCCCAGCAAGATGGGCAGGAGCCTCCAGACTAGCACATTTGCTCTTGTCTCCAGCCTCCTCTTGTCCATGCAGAGCATGGCCACCCCAAAAAGTGTGGCAATACCCACACAGAGCCACCCAAGAGGGCTGTAGGTGAGAGCATCCATCGGCAGGAGTGAGGAGCAGCCACATACACCCCACCACCAGTTAGGCAGAAGCAGGTATTGCTAAATGCAGCACGTGTTATATAGGAGCAGGGGGTGGGGCAGAGAAAGGGGACTCTGTGTAAAAGGTTTGACATAATCTCACTTACCCTTGACATCAGCAAGAAGCAGAAGCCTTCCTATTCTTACCTTTTATTCTTTCTGCCTGACAGCTCCACCTTCTGAACAATATGCTGGCTGGATAATGATTGACAGCACTGGGAATGGACATGATGTAGCAACTGCTGACTTCAGGGGAAAAAACCTAACTGCTATATGTTTAAAGGACATTTTCCTGGGCAGGGGGGGAAAAAAAGCAAACAGTTCCTTTTTGGGGAAAAAGTTGTGATTTCCTGACTGATCAGGGTCTAATTTCAGTGGAACAGATTTTGAATGGACACTGAGACCCAAAAGAAATGAGTCAGGGCAGGTTTATTTACTCTCTGTAGTGCAAACTGTGTGGTTAGTGTAGGGCTTTATCACACATGGGGCACCCTCCTCTTTCAACAGCCCAAAATGACCTTCCCTGCTTTAGTGCACACCTTTGGCCAGTTACCTACTCCCCATGCAGTGCTAATTTGCAGTCAAGGGGGTCTGGGTGGCTGGGAAGGGTCAATTTGCCATTAAGGGCACCTTATTAGGAGATCACATATAACACACCTGAGCTTGGGTTTTCAGTTCACCTCCAGTGACCACATTCTCCTCGGTTTTGCCAGAAATCAGTGGTTCAACATTCACAGCAAGTTAAAACTGTAATGAAATATGTCTGAGATGTAACACAGCCTGTGGTGTCCTCTGAAAACTATCGAAACAATATGAAAAAACATTTAGTCCATCCAGCTAGGATGACTGCTATACAGCTGGGTGTATTGAACCCTGCTTAAAAATCCCTGCTCAGTGGTTTGAGAGAACAGCTTCAGTCCTGACACAACCAGCTTTCCCAAAGAAAAGGTAGTGCTGACTTATTTTAGACAGACACCACAAGATAGAAGTGCAGGGTGTGTAAACCTAACCTGAGACACAAGCACAGCTCCATTCCATTAGTCCTTTGGGGGTTTATGGGATGTTGAATGCTGGTTTTTTTACGGCCAGTGAAAATGCTGACCTCCTCTATCAATAGTTTACATGAGAGGAGAGATCACGTTCTTAAAGAAACATTACCCGTCTGCTCATTCATTACTCTGGTGAACACTCATCCATCCGACCTCCCACTAGTGCACAAAGTGTAAACTATCATTCCTTGTCTCGGTTATTTGGTGCTGCTGTTTTTAGCAGCACGTTGCTCTGGAGGTCAACTGTACCATGAGACAGGTTGCTGTTGGAAAGGAGGGCATGATCCAAAACAGGCTGAGAAACATTAACTGGGAGTTCCCATCTCATGAACCCTCTGCACCCTCCTCTGGCACCAGCAAAGACAGGTGGTCACTTGAGGACTGCTCAGCACAGCTTTGCAATAAGGTATGTTTTATCGTCTCATGTCCACTGTGCATCTTAAGAAAGCATCTGCTTTCCTCTCAGACACATTGCTATGGCTCCAGCATTCAAAGCTGTGCATTAGCACATAGATTGTGACCGAGTCTACATCTCTGTGCCATGCCTGCTCATGCTGTGGACATAGAGCCTTATCTCACCTCCTTCTCCATACTTCTGCTGGAAAAGATGTGGCTGCTTCAAATAATGAGGGTGTTGCATCAACATGACATCTGTGTTACAAAGAGGATAGATCTGAGCTAATTGAGGGAAGCCTGACCTACCCCATGACTTGTGTCTTTCTTTCCAGCTTTCCAGAGCTAGCACACAATAAACAGCTCGGTGCCCTGCCCCTTTGCACCCTGGAAAGCTCCACATTCTGTACAAAAGCCTAAACACTGCTGCCACAGTCAGCCCATGCCAGTGCCAAACAGCAGCAGAAGGACAATGCAAACCAACCTCCTGCCTCAGCCATGCTGCTGTGCGATTACTTACCCCCAACACTGTGCGTGTCTCTAGGTGGGACTCTGCAGATCTCCAGTGTGTCCCACCTGTACGTCTCTCCATGCTAAGTGATAACTTTTGAAGGTCAAAAGCAACAGCAAAAGCAGATACCTTTCATAGGCAGTGATTCTGAATCTGCAGCACAAATGGCCAGTCTCTACAGTATCACAAGTCCAACGCAGCTTGGTTTTCTCTGAATTCTACAGCTGTAGCATCTGTTACCCTGTGTGGTCTCACTGCAGAAGACTCTCCCCCAAGACAAGGACACCTCTCCTATGTGTGGGAACTTTACCACAGGCATCCACATTCTCATTCTTTAGGTACAATCACTTCTTCCCAGATAATAATTCACTTCCTTCTCGTTTCTTTCAGCTTTTCTCCTGTCATCCTTTGCTGGTTCTGTATTTTCCAGCCTGATGGCTGCAGCTTGTGCTTTCAATTTCTCTTCCTAACACAAAATAAAAGGGCAAAACATTCAGGTTCTCCTGCTCCTTTGAACTGTGGTGAAGCTGAGCCTGTTTGCAACTTCTTTGAAATGCACCACCAAGCTCTCTTTCTCGTTTACCTTGGTAATGAGTACTTTTCTGTCTTTGCTTTTCATGGCTCCACTCCTAGTTCAGAAGTTTTCCTGCTGTTTATTTTGTCAAAGCCTCCGTGACTTTCCAGCACAGCCAAAGCTTCCAGTTGAACAGCGAGGCCTTCAGCACATCTCTGTTACCTTTCCCTGCATGATTTTTCACTTCTTTGGCTGCTTTCTTTGCACTTTCCAGTAATTTTCTAGTCAGCTTTTTCCTTTGCTGCACTTTCCCTTTGTGCCCAAGTACCATGTGCTGTATCCAATAGCTGCCGTCTGCTGCTATCTTCTGCTCCAGCTGCAACATGAACTACGGTGTCTAGAAGCATGAACCACCTTTTTCTGCATCTAGCTCAGCTTCTTCTGCCTCTGTTTTTCAGTTCAGGCTAGAATTTCCCATAGAGCTCTTCAGTTTTCCATTTTGTTTTATTTTGTTTGCCTGTTCAGGCTTTTTCAGCTGTGCAATGTGATGACTGTCGCTCCCGAGAGCCCCTGCTCTGTGTGCTTCGTGTTCTTTTGTGGCTTGGGTAGGAGATCTGCATGTCAAGTTCTGCAGGGAGGTTCTTGGCTACAAGGCTTTTCTTGGAAAATAATTTCAGCAGAAAATAGGTTGGAATCTTTTTCACCAAATGAGTCATTAACCAGAGAGAAACATAATTCTCCAGAGTAAATATATAGATGAGCAGAAGAAATACGAAACGGTTAAGTACAGCTTCTGAGACTGCACAAACACCATCATGCATCTGGATTTTGGTGGACTTAATGGCTACACGAGCACTTGTCAGGCTATTAAGATGTGGAAGCAGAAGCTATTGAACTTGCACGCTCAAACCTCATTGGGGCAAGCAGATTTTGCTCTTACGAGCACTGCTGGATTCCTATACAAACCCTCTTTACAAATACTACAACCTCCTACACAAGGGTTGAGATATTCCTCTGTCTTCAGCCTGTTACCTATTCCTACACTGAAGCACAGGCATCCTCCCAGTGAAGACAACAAAACTACTAGCCTGCTTGAAGCTAGGAATGTAGCCAAGCACCTCTGTGAAACCAGATCCCTGAAGTCACCTACGGAGTAAGGGCAAGCAAACATTACACGCAACCAACAACAAGGCTGGGTAGCCTCTCCTTTGTCTTCAAACTATGTCTTTAACAGAAAAATAATTCATCTCAAATAAAGGATGCACCTATGAAATAAAAGTAAGATCTAGGTTTTATGCCTGAGCTACTGGGGATGTTTTTAGCAATAACAGTCACTGTAACGATTGTAAATTCAGAGATAGCCAGCCATTGCTGAAGATGACTTTGGCAGTGAAGAAATAGCTGTAGCTCATCATTTCTTAATATTCAGTTCTAACAAAATGATGATGATGATAAAAGTCACAATAATTCAATATCAAGAATTACTTCATCAGAGAGTGAAACAACTGTACTGGTGACCAAACTGGACCTGTCAATCCCCTTGGCAGGTTCCCACACGACACACACCTTAGCATTATTCAAACTTCAAAAGGAATAATTACAGCCTGCCTTTCCCATGTGGATCCAACGCCTGCAGCAGCTCTATCTTTGCTTTGAAGCAGTAGTTCTCGATGTGCCATGCGCTGTAAGTTCTGCCTTGGTATTTACATGAACTCTAATCACCCTGTGGAAATTTTCTGCAATAGACAAAACATCTTAAATCAGAGAAATCGTTAAGATTATGAGCATGTCTTTGTAATTGCAAGGGAGGTTTCCTTCTCTAACTCTCCAGACATCTACGGATCTCTAAGCTCTCAGGAACAGCTAAAAATGGATTTTACTCTTTTCAAAATAAGTCTACTTTTTATCAACTCAGCTGTCATCGTTTTCCAAAAGGAGGACAGAATGAGGAAACCTAGAGGCAATTAGGTACTTTGTAGGAATGTAGCCAAGCATCATGTCTAGGTTATCCTCATGAGAAACGACACTTGCCTGCCTTTCCTCTGACATGAAATGGCTTTCTCAGAACCATCAGTGTTAGAGAATCACAGTATCACAGAATGTGTTGGGGTGGAAGGGACCCCCAAAGGTCATCTAGACCAACCCCCTTACAATAAGCAGGGTCATCATTCACCAGACTAGACTGTCCAGAGCCCCCTCCAGCCTGACCTTGAATAGCTCCAGGGATGGGGCCTTCACCACCTCTCCAGTCAGCCTGTTCCAGGGATCCCCCCTCCTCATTCAAGAACTTTTTCCTCATGTCCAGCCTCGATCTTTCCACCTTCAAACCATGACCCCTCATCCTATCGTTTCCTGCTCCTGGGAACAGTTGAAAAGAACTCCAGTCATTTATTGGTCATTTGGGCAAAAACAGTAGAGTTGTTGTTCAGTGCTACTGCGTGAGGTTATCAAATCACTCTAGTTCATCACTCCATCTCTCCAAACGTGTTTGAAGGACTCTGAGATTCCCAAAAACCTGCTGTTCTTAAGGCATAACACATACAAAAAACAATAGTCTGGAGTAAACGAGTAAATATTACACATCATGAGTGCTCTGGCAGGGCGATTTTGAGGGAATGCTGACAGATATATTTAGATGGGATGATGGTGATGATGCAGTTTTCATAATACAGGTGTTTTCCATAAAAAAAAAGCAACAGAGAACTAATATAAAGTTTTCAAAAGGCATAGAAAACTCATTAGAGGCTAATCATTAGATTAGATTCATTAGGGATTGGAAGGGACCTTGAAAGATCATCTTCCAGGATGCATTACTTCAGCCATAAAACAATACTGCTTTTTAAAACCTCTGTGATGTAGCAACAAAATGAACACTGTCTTGAAATGTATTGAGTAAAACAGAGAGTCACTGAATCACTACGGCTGGAAAAGACCTCTGAGCTCATCCAGCTCAGCCTGTGACCTAACATCACCACAATCACCTAGATCAGGGCACTAAGTGCCACAGCCAGTCTGTCCTTAAACACCTCCAGGGATGGGGACTCCACCACCACCTTGGGCAGCCCATTCCAATGTCTAACCACCCTTTCTGTGAGGAAGGGCTTCCTAACATCTAACCTGAACCTCCCCTGACAGCTTCAGGCCCTGTCTTCTCATCCTATCACTAGTTGACTGGGAGAAGAGCCTGACCCCAACCTGTCTATAATTACCCTTCAAGCAGTTATAGTGCATGATAATGTCCCCCCTGAGTCTCCTCTTCTCCAGGGTAAACAAACCCAGGTCCCTCAGCCTCTCTTCATAAGACTTTCCCTCTAGTCCCTTCTCCAGCCTTGTTGCTCAGCTCTGGACCCACTCCAGCCCTCAATCTCTTTTTTGAAGTGAGGGGCCAAGAACTGCCCCCATTATTGGAGAGGAAGCCTCCCCAGTGCCCAGTACAGGGGAAGAACTACATCCCTAGTCCTGCTGGCCACACAATTGCTGATACAAGCCAGGATGCTACTGGCTTCTTGTGCCACCTGGGCTCATATTCAGCTGGTTAAGGTAACAGAAAACTGTTTATCTTAGCCCACTTCTCTGACAGCTGCGAACTCTTCCCTAAAATTTCCTTACATTTGGAGTAAAATTCCAGCCCTGCCTAGGACAGAGTACAGCATTGTAGTTCTTCAACGGATGAGAAACTGAAAGGTAAGCTGTACTCTGGGCTTGAAGATTAGTTTGCTTTTTCAAACTAGATTTTTATTATATCTCTTTATTTCCTTTCCTACAGCTTTGCCTCTCAGAAGTTAATGGTAGCATCTACGTGCCCAGAGCACATATTTCTAGCCCTCAGTCTGCTCATCTCTTTGCAGGTGCTTCTTGAAGTGCAAATGCAATTTTGCATGCCTGCCCTCTAGATGGTTTATCTTCACCACAAGACATGGGGACTGTATCTGGATCAGAAAGAAAACACACTTCTGCATCTTCATTCTATTTCTCCTGCATGTCTCTACCCAGTGACAGGGTAGAGAAACTCTGCTTTACATGCGATCTTTTCCACATGAAATGTTTTCAAATATTTAGGTATCTACACCAAAGTCACAGAATTTCTGTCGTAGTTAACTTCACAAACAGCAAGTGAATGCGGAAGCAAGCAGAAGATTAAGCATCCAAGTTAATCAAAAGTCTGACTGAGGACAAACTGAGTAGCTAAAACAGGTAACAACAGTGCTGGAGGTGCCAACTCCAGCAATCCCAGCTCATTAAGGACTGCAGGTACAGTAATAGTTCAGAATCACAGAAGCATGGAATCGTAGAATCATTACATTTGGAAGAGACCCCAAAGATCATCAAGTCCAACCATCAACCCAATGCCACCATGCCCACTAAGCCATGCTTACTAGTCTGGGCCCTATAGCACCCTTATAGTCAAGTGGTGCTAACTTGCAGGTAGCATAAACCTTTAAGGGCAATCTAGACAGGGACCACTATTGGCCAGAGCAAGATTTTGACCAAAACAGAAATCTCCAACTCCAACAATATACCCCTTTTGCCCCCAGAAAGAATCCCTTCAAAGTAGGGGGAATTACTGCATCACCAGCGTGACTTGGTGGTGACCACATTAAAAACAAACCAACTACAACCTGGAGCTGCAGAACTTGTCTCTCGGATTTGACCAAGGAATCTGCCAAGAGGGTGAAAGAAAATGGGTGCTGGCACCTCCCTGTCATCACTCGGGTTATTATGCACATCTGCAGCACGCCTTCCCTCCCATCTGCAAACCCTTCAAAAAAATCTCTGCCTCTCTTAAACCCAATGGATTTATTTTTAGATTTGCCTTACAGTTACATCAGCTGGTCTTTGCGATGAAAGCCAAAGCAAAATGAGATGAAAAATGAGCGATGATTCAAAAAGCATTAAGTAATCAACCATGACAAAGCGTCACCTGCCCTGAACGCATTCTGTTTTCTGTCACTTGAAGGACAAGTCCCACACTTCGGAACGGCGAAGCCGTGTGTTTTTCCCGTTGAGGAATCATGACCTCGCTCTGCGTGTAACCAATGACTTACATTATTCCTTTGACTTTTGAAGTGTGAGTTTGCTACGTGCTGAATGTCACCCATTTCTCCTTTAATGCTGCAGATCTGAAGGGCATTCCTGTCGCTTTTCAGCGCTGTTTGTGCTGCTTGTAAACCGCCACAATTGCGTTCAAATGGTGTCAGCAAGACCAGCTCTCTGTCAGGAATGACTTGGTAATAGACGATCCTCCTGTGGAGCAGAGGGACAGACTAGGTGACCTCTCAAGGTCCTTTCAGGATCTGTGGGGGGTTTTGATGGCTCTCTGGCAGGTAGCGTTTTAGTGGAATGGCAATTTTCCTTTAGGCAATCCACCAGCTACGGAACAATCTCTATGGTCAGTGTCACTGCTTGTCATTTTGTTTCCCTTTATTATATTGTCCATCCTAGCCATTTTCTACCATGCAGTAACCTTAACCCCTGACTCAAAAATGGTTTAGCTATAAGCATATCCATTTAGATGTAAGCATACACCATTAACATCACTACGACCATCCATATATGGATGAGTTAATAGGTTGCTGAGTGATGGTCCCAATATCCATTAGGTCTGAATGTTCCCTGAGAGCCCAAACCCACAGACATTTACGTATACTCCTCAAAATAAACACAGAGGGCAGGAATATTCCCATTGTGTATTTGAACGTGTGCACACCTGCAGAATTAGATCCTATTTTAAAGACCAAATCCAGATGAGAGTAACAGAGCATTGGAACAGGCAGCCCAGGGGGGTTGTGGAGTCTCTTTCTCTGGAGACATTCAAGACCCACCTGGATGTGTTCCTGTGCGACTTGGTCTAGGTGATCCTGCTGTGGCAGGGGGATTGGACTAGATGATCTTTTGAGGTCCCTTCCGATCCCTAATGATTCTATGAAATGGAGTTGTGATGTGCTAATACATTCATGCAAATGAATCCACTCTATAAAATTATTTATTTCACTTTCCTCAGTGCAACTTTCATGAACTTCTCTAAGTTTTCAAGTCGGCATTCAAATACTGTCAAGCCTCTGGTGGAGGTCATACCCGAACAGGCACAGATTCAGCGGGGACACGTCTGCACAGGCGCCTCACTGTAATCATCCCTTGAAGGGGATTCCTTCCTGAGCTGTGCACAGTTTGTAACTTGTTTTATTAATACCGTAAACTATCACTTGACTTTTAGTTTTCCTTTCCAAACTGCTTTTTAACAACATGCACGACAGCCTTAGGGCAAATCTCTCTCCTGGATACATGCAAACTTTGCTAGAATCACTAAGGACTATGCAGGCGTAGCTTCAAAGGCAGATTTGGGACCTATAACTTTAATTCATCTACCAAATGGATCTCCAAAATCCATTAAGGAAAAATAACTAGTAACCATCTGTCTTTATTCATCAGGCTGGAAGCAGTTAATCAAACCTAGTGGACATTTTTACTCTCTTCTTGCTCTCTCAACAGCTTTGAACACAGATGCAGCCTTTCCATAATTAAGCTGAGCATAGTATCTCATAGACAGATTAATTCTGGAGAGCTTCTCAAAAGTGTCGGATGGCATACAGGTTCTGTGTCATGTCCCTGGGATTGTGGGGGAATGGGAATTTATTTATATGCATCTCTGTATCTCTAGATTCAGGACACAATTATTAAAACTAACAGCTATCATAGCCCACCCTCTTAACCCTTTGCAACACCATCAGTGTTAGGAGAAATCATTCTCTGACAACACAGACTCTTTCTCTCTCTGTTAGGACTGCAAGTCAGGACATCACCTCCATGCTGAACAAATGTCTCTGGGAACTGAACTGCAACAGGGGATGCAACTGGCCACCAGAAGGCAGCTACTACGGCTGAACCACACTTTTACCAGTAGCTGAAGGGCAAAAACTTGTCAACTCGTTGACAGTGTTCTGAATCGACTTACAAATATTCAAAGTTTACAGGAGTTAGAGTCTAACAAGCTGGAATAGTAATTCATCAGTTGATGCATAACAACTACTGCAGGCACGTGTTTCTAGGAAATTGCTCAGCAGGTCCTGAGTTGAAGCAACAAGGCTGGGGGAGGGATTAGAAGGAAAGTCTGATGAGGAGAGGCTGAGGGACCTGGGGTTGTTTAGCCTGGAGGAGACTCAGGAGGGACTTCTCCCTCTCTACAAGTCGCTGAAGGGGATCCCCAGGTGGGGGTCGTGCTCTTCTCCCAGGCAACTAGTGACAGGACAAGAGGGCAGGGCCTGAGGATGCACCATGGCAGGGTTAGGTTGGATGTTAGGAAGCCCTTCCTCACAGAAAGGGTGATCATACCCTGGAATGGACTGCCCAAGGTGGTCGTGGAGTACCTATGCCTGAAGGTGTTTAAGGACAGACTGGCTGTGGCACTTAGTGCCCTGGTCTAGCTGATGTGGTGATGTCAGGTCATGGGCTGGGCTGGATCTCTTCTAGCATCAATAACTCCGTAATTCTGTGACATGACATGGTTTCTATTAAGTTTGAAAGGCTATACACAAATATCTGTGGTGGCTTTAAGATCTCAACTGCTATTAATAATGAGCTCATATATATTTTCAATTTCCCTTTTTCTGAGTCCTAACTCATTAAAGCAGAGAGCATGTCCAATTCTTAAGGATTTTATGTCAATTGTTAAATATTCTGGTTTTTCAATTGAACTCAATAATCAAATTTATGGTCTGAAACTAGGATTTAAAACAAGAAGCCTAGGACCAATTTTTGCTTTCTTTCAACTGGGTTTATATCTTTAAATAATGTAAATGTCAAATACATCTTTGCGTTGTTAATATTGTAAAAGTTTAAAAGTTCTTATCATTACAAGTGCTTAAAAAGAAGAGGTGACTAGTATGGCTTTCTGGTAAATAATGTAGTTTGAAACTGAGTGGTGCAAAACAAGGAGCAAGTGTTCTCGAGAAACCCATACAGTGACTCCAGAAAAGAGACAAGTGGTGGCCTTTCAAAGCAGTCACGGAACCTGGACCACTGAAGTACTCACAAAAACCAGCAGATACTGGCCAAGCTTCATGAGTCAAATTTTAATCACAGACTCACAGAATCACAGAATAACCCTGGTTGGAAAGGACCTCTTAGATCCCTAAGTCCAACCATCCCCACACCTCAATACCTGAGAGACTGACAAACACAAAAACTGAACATGCTGCCACTCGAGCAGATTGTGAAGCACCAGGGCTACATGGTTCTTCACACCTCCAGGCATGGGGACTCCACCACCTCCTTGGAGGTGCCTCCCCACTCTTTCTGGAAAGAATTTCTTCCTCAGATTCAATCTAAACCTCCCCTGCCTCAACTGCAGACCAGTGCCCTTGGTTCTGTCAGCAGGCACCAAGGAGAAGAGGCCAATACCCACTCCTCCACAACCTCCCTTCAGAGAGTTGTAGAGGGCAATGAGGTCCCCCCTCAGCCTCCTCTTCTCCAAACTAAACCTACCCAGCTCCCTCAGTCACTCCTTACATGACTGGTTCTCTAAACCCCTCACAAGCTTGATAGCTCTGCTTTGGACCCATTCCAGAATCTCCCTGTCTTTCCTATCATGAGGGGCCCAGAAATCACAGGAGTTTACAGTTTGTTATACATTTTGTACACTGAGGAGTGTAATCTGGGATCTGGATGTTTAATTGCTGAGTTCATCTGTCGGCCTTCTATCCCCACAGATACATTCAAAGCAGTAAACAGAAATGATGTATCCAACTACTCTTGGAAAAATGGGCAAGAGTTAAGCAGCCACCTGGATATTGGACTGTGCTGTAAAAAACAGAGAGGAATGAGGTAATTTGAAGAAAAACTATGATCTCTTTTTAGATGATGCTCCTTTCTCTCAGGAATATTTAAGTGCTTAGTATCGTAAATGTTGTAAGAGGCAGGGCAGAATTATTGTTCCCACAGTACACATGAATGAATGAAAGCAAAGAAAGGTCGTCTTCTAATGAGTGGAAAAATCAGAGATGAAAACTCCCGTATCATAGCACTCAGTCTGTCAGTCATGATCAAGTTGACAGGAAGGGCTCTTGGAGAACAAGTAAGCTAAACACCATCAAATCGCTTTTTATACACATACTAACACAGCTTAAAGGTCAGCAGAGAATCACACTCCAGATGCTCGTACCAAATTCTTCTGCAGGACAATAGAAACATGATGAAAGGCAGGAGGATGCCTAACTGAATAAATCAGAAATGGGCAGATCGGACTGGAATCATAGAATCATTAGGGATTAGAAGGGACCTTGAAAGATCATCCAGTCCATTCCCTCTGGCACAGCGGGATCACCCAGACCAAGTTGCACAGGAACACATCCAGGTGGGTCTGGAACGTCTCCAGAGAAGGAGACTCCACAACC
>VZRI01008483.1:10141-51606 GCA_013397515.1 Upupa epops | reverse complement strand
TCTGTGATTCTGTGTGATTGTGTGAATGGTATTAAAGTGTTACGTTTGGTACCTCACCTGTAAAAGTACACCTCAGCTACTGAGTCAAAACTCCATCGCTCACAGGATTCACAAAGTGCAGCTGAAAGAAAACAGCTGTAATTCTAAAGCTGCAAATGCAGCTGCAGAGCAGAACCAAATTACTCCAACAACCTTTCTTAGGGTGCTGATGAGCAGCCCTCCAGCATGATAGGCTAAACAAACCGCAGACGTTATGCATGAAGTATATACTGTAGTATTTACATCCATAAGTTTAGTTTGACTTTTGTACTAAATATCCCTCTTTTTATTCCAAAAAACAAGAAAGTGAAATGAAAAGTTCATAACCCACAGCACCTTCATCCCAAAATATCAGGCCATGATATTAACTTCAGCTATCATGGCCAGAAGCACCCACTAGTCCACTTGTAAGAAAAATTTAATAACTCAATCTAATAATTGTAAGAAGTCTAAAGTATAGAACACATTAATGATGTATATTACACCAAGACTACCTACAAGAGCTGGAATCAGTGACTGCAGATGTTCATTAAAGAGCCATTCTTAAAGCATAATCGGCTGAAATGGGAGACCTGCTGCCTTATTGCTTCACTTCTTACCAGACATAATCAGGTGAATAGGTTTCCTACTTAAATGGGAGGAACAATTCTAGCCTGTTCTCACAAGCGTCACTCCAACTTTGAAATTCTCTTCATAGAAGCACAAAATGGTTTAGGTTGGAAGGGATTGCAGAGTCTACTCAGTCCCAACCCCCTGCCATGAGCAGAGACACCTCTCACCAGCCCAGGTTGCCCAGCACTCCATCCAACCTGGCCTTGAACACTTCTAATGATGGAGCAGTCACAACCTCCTGGGCAACCTGTTCCAGTGCCTTGGCACCCTCACAAGAAGAAATTTCTTTCTCACATCTCATCTAAATCTCCCATGGTTTAGGTTGAACCCATCCCCCTTGTCTAGAGGTACTAGAATCCCTCGCAAGAAGCCCCTGCAGCTTTCCTGCAGCCCCTTCAGCTGCTGAAAGGCTTCTCTAAGTTCTCCCAGTGCCTTCTCTTCTCCTGATTGAACAATCCCAACTGTCCTCCAGTTAATAAACTTCAGGACATGATGATAAGTTCATCACTGACAAAATGCTTAGTGAGAAGGCAAAAGAAGCTTTACCTTTTGCAAAAAAGACACAAGAGAGGCTGTATAATGTATTCTCATTAACACTTACAAACCGTGAGTCACTTTGGATTGTCAATTATAATTATGGAAGGCCTTTTCTTCATAAACAGAGCAAACACCATGGGAGATGGGATGATTCTGCCTGATAAGCTAATAACATGCAGGTTGCATGATTTACTGCCTTCTTTAGTTGATGCCTGATGCTAGCAGAGATTACCTTTATCTACGGTGGTGGGGAAAGGAGCCAGGACCAAAACTACACAAGAAACACAAACAGCAAGATCTGCTTGGCTTGACTGTTAACAATACAGCACTCGTGGGATTCTCATAGGCCACTCAAACTGCTTTCACGGAGTGTTTTTTAAAAAGAAAAAGGAGCTGAGGTAACGTCAGCGACAGACCTGGGGGAAGAATTGTACTAGAGAATGTTTTCTCTTGGAAAGCGTTAAAGGCACAACTGTTAAAACAGGCATTCTTGTGACATTAAGAATGATTATTAAACCTCTTAAGGATGAATATCTAGATTCATTAAGCAAGTCTTATTGTGTTTTTTTAACATGAAGATTAGTTATTAGACTTGAGAAACTTTCATTACACAAGAATTCCAGTTCCTGGAACATGATGTTCTTCTAAATCACTGAGAAGAACATTTTAGTTTATACAGCTTGTCCATAACATGTTTGATTCTTCCATGTTCCTAGGATGAACAAAGAATTATGCTGTCCTGGAATTAATCCAGCATTTTCAACTGGCAAAATTCTCTTTCATTGGGCTGGACACCATCTGAAAAATAAAGAGGCTGCACCTTAAACGAACAGCTCAGTCACAATTCCTTCACTGCACGTTCATATTCCAGAATCTCCCAGATATTCAGATCTTGCTTCTCTCTCAAAAGCAGCCAAAAGTCAGAATCAGTTGTGTGCGCCCGTAACTTCTTTTCCGTGGAATGAAAATGCAAAGCAATAATAATACCTTGCAGTAAATCACTTACCGACAGCACACTTACTCCCAGTTGAATAGCTCCACTTTGAAAATGTTCTCCGTGTTACCGTTGCAGAACAAAACATCTCCAAATAAGGCTTTTGAACAGAAGACAGAGGCATGTTATAACCATTTCATCCTTGCAGCTTTAGGAACTTTACCCCGTTGCAGAGGTAAGGGGATTTATTTTGTTTTAACCAAGTGCCTTCACCTTCAAAAGTTTTGGTTGTGAACAACTCAAATTCAAAGGAAAACTTGGGTTTGTGCCAGAGCCTCTTGATGTGAAATAGCTCAGCATGAAGTCACACATCAAGCCATGATAAACTGCTTATGAATTTTGAACTCTACACTCATTTGGTTGGTGGGACAGAATAAAGAGTAGTGCAGATACATAAAAACACTGTGCTATTTCAAACACGATGTCATTAATTAAGCCCTACAGAGGTTAACTCATTTAAACACAGCTGAAACAAGAAGAGATTCCATCCTTTTTTTTTGATTTTGAGGTTGTTTTCCTCTACTTACATGTTCACACATTTACCTAATCCTTCCTCTGCAAATTCAGGCTTTTCTATTCTTGGAGACACGTCTCATCGTCACCACCAGTACTTGCAGATTTCTTATTCACAGGCAGAAAATGAACACAGTACCAAACATGGGATGAAGATCACATTTTGCCTGGAGTTTGTTCTATGTATGGTATGGCCTGTGAAGCTGAGAGATCCTTTAGTCTTCCAAAGTTCAAAGTAGTACATCTGCATCCATCAATTGGATGTTCAATTATTAGTGTCAACAACTCATAGCAGAACGACCTCATCTTGGTTTTGCTAAGAGGTTAAGACATCTGTAAACCTATTAAATGATACAGTAGTACAACAGGAAAGGCATCTCTCATTATCAGTGTGATAAATAAGGGCAAGTGGATGAGCAACAACCACTCCAAAACAAGTCAGACAATGACTGAAATGTAAGCATATAATTCCCTTCTGAAATTGCTGCCTACTTAAACTTAGGAGACGACATTCAGCACTGCATTCCAAAGCCTGCCCACCCTCTCTGAGAGGAAAAGCATCTGTGGACGTATTTTCAAGATGTTCTTTGCTAGGCTTTTCATAAGAAGTACACAGGATCACACAGAATTGGTTTGGTTGGCAAAGATCTTTAAGGCAAGTCCAGCTATAAACCCACCATTGCCAGGACACCACTAAATCATGCCCCTAAACTTATAAAGACCACTAAATCACTAAATGAAGTATATAATCCTTGCAGGTACAAAGAGGCTCCACCCTTTAGCCCTCGCAGTCCTGTGTGTGTCCCCTCTGCTACTGACATTATTCAATATGGCTTTTTACCTCTAAGGTACCCTGATTATATTGGGTAACATCCTTTCGTGCTGTTAAGTACTAATATGTTTGAAACATATTTTACAAACAGATATTAGCACCTCAGAACATCAGGTAATAAATCAGGTGAAATTACAGTTGGAAAAAACCCACCAGGCTTAAAGGAGCTTAAGATCAATATTGTTGGAGCAACCACTTACTTCAGACACCAAGGCTGAAATGCTTAGGAGGGGCTGTTGATTCCCTTCAGGCTCCGTTTAGCTCCGTGAAGGTTACAGAGAGTACATGAGTACATCTACTCATTCTGAAAACCGAGCTATTGATGTGCCCTGCAGAAGACCCCGGGACACACAGACTACACACTGCTGTTATCAAAGTCAAAAGGAAGAACACAGGATGTTCCCAGTCCTGTGCTCTAATCATTCACTTATCCTAAAATACTTACACTTTTCTTTCTTCCCTTCCTTTTAGGATAAATATCAGTTACTTTTGAAACTATGATAATCTACATTTCTGAAGCACTGCAGAACATTTCTGATGGCTTCACAGAATGCATGCATCGCTTCATAGTGCTGAACAGACACCTCAGACTCAGGCTTGTTCTTTAAGAAGCCCTGCAAAAATAATTCAAAGCTTTTTCAGTGTCTTTTATAGCAATGATTCTTCGTAACAATGCTCTAAAGATGACCACAGTGAAACCCACATAACCAAGAGAGTCAAGGCATGACTAGAGAGAGTCCAGGTTGTTCTGATCTGTGAACAGTTGTCTGGAAAGAAAGACTTGTGTAATCCTTTTGTTTACAAGTTGCATTGGATGAAATCCCCAGCTGGTAGCCAAAGCCTAAGACATGGTACCGTGACACCAACCGTAACGCGGACATTAATGATGTCAGCTAGCTGAGCTACAGGAGCACAGTGGAACAACAGCACCCCCTCTCAGGTCACACTGACATAACTGCGAAAGGAATGCAATCAGAACCACAGAATAAGTTGGGCTGGAAGGCACCATTAAAGGTCACCTAGTCCCACCACAACTGGATAAGGGTGCTCAGAGCCTCATCCAGCCTGGCCCTGAATGTTCCAAGGGATGGAACCTTCACCACCACTCAGGGCAACCTATTGCAGTGCTCTACCACCCTCATAGTAAATTTTCTTCTTTATATCTAGTCCAAATCTCCTCTCTTTTAGTTTCAAACCATCAACCCTTGTCCTCCCACAGGAGACCTTGCTGAAAAGTCCCTCCCCATCTTTTTTGTACTGAAAGGCTGCAATTAGGTCACCTCAGAGCTGCCTCTTCTCCAGGATGAACAACTTCAACTCTTGCAGAGCTGACCCAGCCCTCTGATCGTTTTTGTGTCCACTTTTCACAAGCCACACTGTACAGTCGGTGTCTCAAGAATAAGCCCACGTTAACTCTTTCATAACTTACATGCTTGCCTGCACTCATTAAGCCTCATCCAATTGATGCCCTGGTTTACTGACAGTCATACAGCACCTCCAATTTGAACTTCAGAAACACAGCTGAAACAAGTCCCATGGCAACAAGGGGCAGGGAAGAAGTGCAAATCCACCTTTGCTACCCAACACAAATTGATTTGCTGAAGGTCATTCAGGAAACCTCTGTCAGAGCTAAGAATAAAACAGAGACTGGGGGTTTTTATCCACAATCCTGTCCTCCTTTAAAATCTAGAGTGACTGTTGGATTCTGATTTTGAACATTACAGCTCTCTAGTTCCACTCACAATGTAGATGGTGGTTTCATCTTTTTAGTAGTATTCTAACCAGATGGGTTTAGATGTTTACAAGGGCTTGTAGGGGAGAGGACCGGGGTAATGGTTTCAAGCTGGAAGAGGGGAGGCTTAGACTGGAAGTTCTTCACAATGAGGGTGCTGAGACACTGGAACAGGTTCCCCAGGGAGGTTGTGGCTGTCCCCTCCCTGGAAGTGTTCAAGGCCGGACTGGATGGGGCCTTGAGCAGCCTGGTCTAGTGGGGGGTGTCCCTGCTCAAGGCAGGGGGGTTAGAACTAGATGATCTTTAAGGTCCCTTCCAACCTGAACCATTCTATGAATCCATGAATCTGTGGCTAACAAAGTGGCTGGTTCTGACCTAGTTTTGAGACTTGTTCTCCTCTTCCACCCCAACTGTTCAATGAAACAAAAAAAGCACAATTAAGTAATACCTACAAGAAATCAATCAAATAACACAAAAAAACAGTAGACTAAGGTTTATTTCCCCAGATGAAATATTGCCCTGCCTCCTGAGGCAGCGCTGCTAGCACGCTTAGTATTTTGATGACAAAAATAATTTTACTAGCTAAGTATTTTAAACTGCAAAGAGAACCAGATGAACTAACATACAATGCAAGAATAATTAATGATTTCATTTCTCATTCTTTCTAGCTTGCATTGTTCGCTACAGCTGCTTATTTAGCTCTGTCGACTTGCTGATTTCAGGTTTTCTTTGCAGCCTGTTTCACGTTTGTCGTAACTTAGGTTGGGGCAGATAAGCCCCCATTTACACTGCAAACGTTTCCACCCTGACACATTGTGCCTCAGCGGGCAACTGAGATCCACAAAAGTTTTAACATCAAATCTGTCCACGTAAAATGAGGACAAAATTCACCCACAGCTTTCACAGACCTTACTATTTGGAAGGAATTCATGTTCCTCATTGTTCTTTGAAGGCAAAAAGGGTTATTTACTAGAATTAGGAAGAAAGCAGATAGTGGATTAAGATCAGAAACTTCACAGTAACTTAACTACAGCTTGATTCTGTTAATAGTATTTATAAGATAATCTGACACACTGTGCTCGCTGTTAATCACACACCAGGCAGAAAATAAGAAACAGCAGAATGTCGGGAAAGATAGAGGTCTTGATCCTGCAAACTATCTCTCGTGAACATTCACAAAGTCCAGCTGCCTATTCAAACACAGGTATTTACCCACACAGCATGGAGTGCAAGGTCCAGGTCTTGGATCAGATAGTGCAAAGCTCTATAAGCTATCAGGAGAAAGTGGACGAGCACGTGCAGCTCCCATTCTTGGGGATATTCAATACCAACAGTCTCCTGAGTAACCTCTCTGGCTGAACCTGCTTTCTGCAGGGACTACAAGGGGCAGTATCTAGCATTTCCTTCTAACCTCAGCTGTTCTGCAGGTCTGTGATACTCCATTCAGACACAATCTATTTGATCAGAAGCTAGACATGAACTGTAATATTCTTTTGTGAGACTCCTCAAGAATAACACACTTCATGTTAGAGCAGTGCAGGGTTAAGTTCATGACTCTTCTGCTCTTCCCAGGTGATTGAGCACTTAGGGAAAGTCTCTAAAAGCCTTCATCAAGTAGATTATGCACAAATCCAGACAGCATGTGCAGCACTACAGAATTACTGTATTTAGGGATGCTTCATGGCTGCCTCAGACCCACTCTTCTGCCCATACAGACACTGAAATCAGCTATGATTGAAGGACGTCCTCCAAGCCAGACACTCCTCATGTCTACACAGATGCAGCAGCTCTGCATAGTCAGGTGGTAGAGCACAAGCTCCACACTTGTGATGCCTATTTCAGCATGACAGAGGCTCACTGGCAAGAAATAACTGCTATAAAAATTATGTTAAGCTCATAGAATTCTTTCAGAATCTGTTTAGTATTAATTCTTGCAGCCATCAATCAAAATAAAAGCACGGCACACTGAGTCTACGTCTGTCAAAGTTCTGCACAAAAAACCTTGCGTGTCTTAAGTAGTTTTGACACTGAATCCACTTTTTGAGTTCTTTCTAACATTCCCCAAGTGACTCACACTTCTGCAGAATTAAAAGGGAAGATACTACAAAACGGGCTTTGATAGCGTAATTCTTCTGTGTTTCCTATCCCCCCTCTCTCTCTCTTGCAGGCAGCTGCAGTTGGATTGCTGATGCTTAACTCGGGAGCAATTCTGCGGCAGTCAGGCAGCACTGTGTGTTGTTTTCCCACTGCCAGAACAGTTTCACCTCTGCTTGAGGTGCACCAGGCTGCTGTCAGCATGTATTGTGGTGAAGGTTTACAATGGATGTACCTGCACGTGGGACAGCCACATTCACAGCTCAAGATACAAAGAGGGTTCAGCCCTCTTGAATGTGTGGTTCAGCCCTAAGAAAAGGTGGCTGTGACCTTATTGGGGCCTTCCAGTATCTGAAATGGGGTACAAGAAAGCTGGAGAGGGGCTTCTTATAGGGGCTTGTAGCGATAAGACAAGGAGTAATGGCTTTAAACAGAAAGAGGAGAGATACAGCTGCAAGGAGAAGTTCTTCACTGTGTGGGTGGTGTGACACTGGCACAGGTTGCCCAGAGAGGTTGTGGATGTTCCATTGCTGGAAGTGTTCAAGTCCAGGCTGGCTGGGGCTCTGGACAGCCTGGTCTAATGGAAGGCAGACAGGGGATGGTCACTTCCAACCCAAACAATTGGATCTATGATCCTTGGGTTGATGACAGAGCTGCAGGAGGCTGCCAGCTACAACCCATGGCTGTTAGTTAGGTTCCTGGTCAGCCCCAGGCCATTCTATTACCTTCATAGCAGCACGTTCAGCAGCCAGGCCAGAAAGACTCCTGTAAACCCCAAACCACAGACTAAAGGCTCTTTAGCTACAAGGTCCCTCTCTCAAACATCCCAGAGCTCTGCAGAGCTTTGTATCCTGAGGACAGGCACCCAGTGAGGGTAAAGTACAGACACCAGGCTGTGACACCGGGGGGACAGGCTCTGATCTCAGACAGCAGGAGAGTCAACCTCACACAGAAGATCCGACACTTCGAAGCCAAGCTCAGCCCAAGCACTGCTGAGAGGAAACGCAGCATCTTCAGGTACTCAAGCGGCACTTGAGTGGTACTCAAGCCAAACTCATGCCCGTTCCCCAGGTCAAAATTTAACACCTACCGACCGACCCCGCCGCCACCTCGCTCCTCGGCCGCCACCAAACTCCATTTCCCAGGCGGCACCGCGGCGGAGGGAGGCGGCGGCCGCTGCCGTCGGAGCAGAAGGCCCGGCCGGCTCCAAGTTCGAGCGATCCCGACCCTGCCGCTGCCCCGTACTGCAGCCCAAGGCCGGTGTCGGGACTTCTGCGCTTTCCGTAAGGGCAGCGGTAGGCTGTAGGGTTCGGTAGGAGTTCCTAGTGTAACCCCGCGTTGACCGGTGCGCTGCCGCGCCCGGCGGATGGGGGAGCGATGGGCTTCAGTTAAACCACGGAGCATCTGTGGCTAAGAGAATGTGAATAACTGGATGATAAAACCCAGTTGGGCTGTAACGTGCGTTTCTGTAATGTGTTTTACAGGTCGGGTTGCTGCAGATTGCCGAAGGAGGCCGGATGGCTGCAGCACAGACAGCCCGGGCCCGAGTGCTCATCACGGGAGGAGGGGGGTACTTGGGCTTCCGGTCAGTACCTGGCGCGGTACCGCCTGCCAGAGCGGGTGTAACGGGGAGGCAGCAAAACCCAGCTGTAAAACAAACATACTGAGACCCTGCGAGGCCTGATCTGGTCTCGGGTTTAAACAGACATGTATTTCTAAGTGTTTGAAGTGAGTGTGTGACGGGGTTTCCAAGTGTAACGCCCCAGCTGGCTTGCAGTTACCTGTCTGCTCACCTGTCCAGTGGGATTCAGGTCTTCCAGCTCACTGCTGTGTACAGACCTTGTCTTTGACAGAGAGCCAGGGCCTGCACATACTCATTTACCTCGCTGGACATGGATATTTTAGGATTAGAGCTGTTAATAAGGACCATATCCATTTCCCCTTACGGTGAATTCCTCTACAGCCTAAATGAAAATCCTGTGTTGAGCCCTAGACTGTATTTTAGAGGATATTCCGAATTAGAGCTGCTTACACAGGTGACAAGGATCACAGTCACAACCAAAAAGTAAATCTTAAGCAGGGAGGAAAAACCTTAGAATGTGCCTGTCTGATTTCTGCCTGCCTGGACTTGTCTGGGGGATCCTGCTGTGGCAGGGGGATTGGACTGGATGATCTTTCCAGGTCATTTCTGATCCCTGATGATTGTGTGATTCTCCCCCGCTGTCTCCCCTGTTAAGCACTACAGAAATCTAACAGGAAAAGGGGAGACAAGTACCAGATTTAGAGTTTGTGTCAGTACCTGTGTTGATAGCTGTGACTTGCAGCCAAAACATAGACGTGGCAAATTACTCAGCTTGGAAGCATCTTGCTCATTCATCTTCTCCATCAATTTAAAACACAATGTCAATGACCAGACTGTTTGTCCTGACAGAACTGGGATGGCAAAAGAGCTGTAAGATGAAACCAATAAGGAATATTTGGCTAGAGGTTTCTGATAGCTTTGCTATTGCTGACGGGTAAGGGGACAGAAGCAGAGAAATACCAGGTTTCTTTCAAAAGGCTGCTGAAAGCAACTCAGTTACTTCTGTCCAGAATTTTCTTTTACAGCAACTCCCCCTCTTTTTTTCAGAGGTTTTTCTTCCTCCAAAGTATTGATGGAGCCTAAGAAATGAAATCAATACCTGAAGTATTACAGTCAAATTTGAGTCGATTCAGAGTAGATGGCTGAATATTTAAAAGATTCCTGTCAGAAAAGAAAAACAAGAAGAAAAAGTCAACATTAAAATAGTTAATAGTTGGCTCATAGCTCCAAGTGAAATGTTTCATGCATCATTACTCTGTGTACACTAACACAAGGTTTCTATCACGTTTTAGTTTAGGCTGTGCCATATACCAAAAGGGAGTTGATGTGATTCTCTTTGATGTCGTGAAGCCGCTTCAAACCGTGCCAGAGGGAATAGAATTCATGCAAGGAGATGTCTGTTGCTTGTCTGAAGTGGAAGAGGCTTTCAGAGATGTAATCTGCGTATTCCATATTGCTTCCTATGGAATGTCTGGCAGGGAGCAGCTGAACCGAAAACTTATAGAAGATGTTAATGTGAAAGGAACAGAAAATGTCATCCGAGCCTGCAAGAGCACGGGCGTGTCGAGTCTGGTTTATACAAGTACATACAACGTCATCTTTGGAGGCCAGGTCATAGAAAATGGGGACGAGTCTCTGCCTTACCTACCTCTTCACCTTCATCCAGATCACTACTCTCGGACCAAATCTCTAGCTGAAATGAAAGTGCTGGAGGCAAATGGTGCTGAGCTTGGGAATGGGAAAGGTGTTCTGAGGACTTGTGCTCTCCGTCCAGCAGGTATCTATGGGCCTGGAGAACAAAGACATCTTCCAAGAATAGTCAGTTACATTGAGAGGGGACTGTTTAAATTTGTATATGGAGATCCGCATAGTTTAGTGGAGTTTGTACACGTAGACAATCTGGTTCGTGCTCACGTCCTGGCCTTCGAGGCCCTCAAAGCTAGCAAAATGCACGTAGCTGCAGGCCAAGCCTATTTCATTTCAGATGGCAGGCCAGTAAATAACTTCGAGTTTTTCCGACCATTGGTGGAAGGTTTGGGCTACGAATTCCCAACCCGTCGTCTTCCTCTCTCCCTTGTGTATTTCCTTGCATTCCTTACTGAAGTAGTTCATTGCCTTGTGGGCCACATTTATAATTTCCAGCCTCTCCTCACTCGCACAGAGGTCTACAAAACAGGCGTCACGCATTATTTTAGTATGGAGAAGGCCAGAAGGGAGCTGGGGTATGAGCCTCAGCAATACAGCCTGAATGAAGTGGTTGAGTGGTTTAGGTCTCGGGGATGTGGATCGAAGCCAAGAAAATACACCATTGTGCATCTTGTTAGGGACCTGGGATTGCTCTTGCTGCTGATTGCAGTGGTGGCCTCATGGTTTCCAGCTGCAGTTACATTTCCTCTCTGATGAATGGTGAAACACTGAGTGTGGAGGACAGAACTTAGTTATGTTCTGAGCACTCTTGGTTTGGACAGATGGGTAACAAAAATAGAGCCCCAAGAGAATAGATACTTCTGTTATTCGGGTAAAGATCTTTCACACAGGTAGGCGAGGAACTGCTGAGTAAAACGGTGTCATTGTTACACATACTTCTTGTAAGTAAAACTGATGGAATCACTAACAAAAGCAGCTCAGTGTTACTGCAAACAACACTTTATTTTCAGGTACAACAGCACAAGTGTCCTTAGACTGAACCCTTCCTTCCTGACGGGGATTATAATCTTGATCTCTGCTCTTTATTCCTAAGAAGCCTGTGCTACACAAACCAGAGGAGAATAAACTCACTCTGATCACATTCCCAACCCAAATCCTGCTTTCCAGCTTAGCTGTATCTCTGCTTAACCAAGATCCACTGATGAACTGCTAGACAATAAATAAATGCTTTCTGGCTTTAGCCTTCTGGTGTGGTTTTCCTCTGTGATACCTGATGGCATTTCTGGAAAATGCACAACAGTTCATCTGACATACAGCAAAGTGCTTCAAGCTGCACAGATCTGGACACCACAGTGTAAGGAGGACACTGAGGTGCTGCAGTGGGGCCAGAGTAGGGCAGTGAGGCTGGGGAGAGGTCTGGAAAACAGGCCCTATGAGGACTGGCTGAGGGAACCAGGGTTATTTAGTCCAGAGAAGAGGATACCTCATTGCTCTCTACAGCTACCTGAAAGGAGGTTGTAGCGAGGCTGGTGCTGCTCTCTTCTCCCAAATTACTAATAGGATGAGGGGAAATGGCCTCAAGCTGCATCAGGGGAGGTTTAGATTGGATCTTAGGAAGAAGTTCTTTCCTGAGAGAGTGGTTGGGCACTGGCACAGGCTGCCCAGGGAGGTGGTGGAGTCTCCATCCCTGGAGGTGTTTAAAAGGTGAGTAGCTAGAGCGCTTGAGGCCATGGTTTAGGGGTTGGGGAGCTCTTGGGATAAGGGCTGGACTTAGTGATCCTGGAGGTCCTCTCCAGCCATGAGGATTCCATGATTCTATGATCTTCCTTGGAGAAAACTGTGCCTGTTTAAAATGAATGAGCTAGCTCGAGTGCATTCGTAACAAACCTATGTGTTCCCCAGTGTTATCGAATGGTTAAACAAATAATCCATCGAGGACAAATGATTACATTCATGTCCCAATGTTTAGAGAAGAGTTTTTAAGCCTTTAATAATACTTAAGACCTGACACCACTTGAATAGAACTTCACCTTTGTAGTAGGTTCATAAACACTTGATACAGTGGAACTCCAAATTCAGTGGTGTTTAGAGAACAGACAGGAGGACCTTGCTAAGTGCAGGTCACTTGCCTTTTTAGCAACTTCCTCATCTCTGTTAATTTAATATTGGAGGAGAGACTGAGGAACTTCAAAATGTAAACCTGGATTTCCTTAGCCCACCAGCCTTACAGTTCAGTCCTTCTTGATGAAAGGACAGTCCCTCAGGAAGTCCACAATTCCCTTTAACGTTTACACTTTCCATTTTAATAGCTGCAAGGACACTCATCTTAATTTTGGGTTAGTTCCTGTGACTTCACTTCTGTTAAACTCTACAGCAGTTTCAATGAGGAAGTGAAGAGGAAGAGAAACAGTAGTTTTACTGCATTAGAGTCTCAGAAAACAAAAAATGCCTCGGAAGAGAAACCAAGCTACAAGTCCTCTGCCACCTATGTTTAGAAAATGGGGATTTCTGCAGTTAATGATGACTGACAGCAACATTATTATTTGAGTGTTCTTTTCCTGATAAATTTACCTTTAAAAGATTAAAAAACCCACCTAATAACTACATGTTTTTTTCCTTGAAATCTGGTTTTCCTCCTTCACTCCCCTACCAGTGTGTACTCCATGAAACAAACTAAATAATTCGGCTTAAGTGACAGCTCAAGAGAAAACTCAACCTTTTTTTCTTGTAAAAGCAAATAAATTGAGGGGGCCTGGGGCAGCAGCGTTTGTGTAGCAGGAGCATTGTGCTCCTTTACAAAAGGCTTACATGTCTCCAAGAGTGCTGCTGGCAGAAGGACCGCTTTCCACAGGTCATTAATGGCCATCGTCATAGGCTGCAGAAAGAAGCAGCCTTTTTAATGAAACAGAGGAAAGGCGGTCGTGACCTCATGAAGCACCAGACTGTTCTCTTTCCAAGCAGGCCCTGTTCTCTCAAGTGAAAACTACTAGGTTGTTTTCCCCTTTCAGTTCTCTGATTTCGACATAGAGTTATCAGAAATGGATTAAGACATTTTAATGCCAGCAGAAGCCACAGACTAAAACAACACGTGCAAGAAATTGCACAAGCCTGTTGCACTGAGCCATGGCATCGGTATTTCACGCTAAGTCTTGGAAACAGGCCTTCTTAAGATACAGAATATAACTCACGTGACCCAGACGAATTTCTCCTGCTCTCTTTGAGCTCTTCACTAGTAAAACTCAGCTACTGCCTTTCATAATTGTATCTTGATAGTGGGGTTGGTAGAAAAATTGATGGAAGGGTCCTGCGCTGTTGAAGCCTAAGCCCACATTGTTAGTGCTGGCTGAGGTTAAAGCCCTGGACAGTTTGTTTTAGGTACAGCAGCAGCAGAAGCTCCTGAAAAGACAAGAAGAGACAAAACAACCCAAATACCACAGCTCCTGCAGAAACTGAGCTCAACACATGAACCTTGTCATTCGTCTGGAGTCAAGGACAAAACTTCCCACTGATAAAGCAACAGGAGATTTCTGCTTGAGCACACGGTACTAAATCAGGTCCTTGTTGGGAGAAACAGGCAGCACCTTGGCAGTGGCCACCCCAGACCCCAACACTGGAGCACAGGAACTTTCAATAATTTCCCATCACTCAGCTCGAACTATTAAAACCAGCTGACTCCTGACTACAGAAAAGGTGAAGGATATCTTCTCCCTGATGAAAACAGAAAATCTGTGGGTGAGGCCAGTCACAACTGCTCCATTCTAGGCATTCTGCAATCAGAGTCCTCTCTCCTTCCTCCTGCTTTTCAATTGTTACCTCAACTCTGAATAAACTAAGGTAATTAATTCAAGTTTCGTGTCTGTTTCCAAATATTCGTCTATTGCCTGTTTTGGAAATGCATCTAAACCATGAACAAGCACAACTGAAAATAGAGCACAGCTTCCATTCTTCCAAGTCCTCAAAATGATTTAACATTTACTTCGAGCCTCACTTTAGAGCATGTTTTAAATGAATGCTGAAGAATCTCTGGTCAGCTGCTTCACCTCACATACCCAGCGTGTCCAGGGAAAACTTTGCCAGACAACTTCTATTTCTGTTAGATATTTAGAAATATTACTTCTGAAGTTTAAAAACCTGGTCTAGATTACAGATGACTGAGATTTATAGTGTCTTCTCTAATACTGTTCACAGATTCATAGAATGGTTCAGGCAGGAAGGGACCTTGAAGATCATCAAGCTCCAACCCCCCCTGCCATGAGCAGGGCCACCCCTCACTTAATCAGCGTGCTCAAGGTCCCATCCAATCTGGCCTTGAACACTTCCAGGGAAGGGGCAGCCACAACCTCCATGGAAAAGCTGGTCCAGGGTCTCAGCACCCTCATAGTGAAGAACTTCCTTCTCACTTCCAATCTAAACCTCCCCTCTTTCAGCTGGAAACCATTCCCCCTGGTCCTACCACTCCAAGCCCTTAGAAACAGCCCCTCCCCAGCTTTCCTGTAGCCCCCTTCAGGTACTGAAAGGCCACTGTAAGATCTTCTCCAGGCTGAACAGCCCTAACTCCTAGCCTGTCCCCATAGGAGAGGTGCTCCAGCCCTCCACTCATCCTTGTGGCCCTCCTCCAGATATGTTCCAACTGTTCAATATCCTCCCTGTGTTGAGGGCTCCAAAACCGAATGCAGGACTGCAGATGGGGTCTCATGAGAGCAGAATACAGGGGGAGGATCACCTCCCTTGACCTATTGGTCACACTTCTCTTGATGCAGCCCAGGATGTGGTTGGCTTTCTGGTCTGCAAGCAAACCTTGTTGAGTTTTTTGTTGACCAACACCCCCAAGTCCTTCTCAAGGCTGCTCTCAATCTGTTCCCCACCCAGGCTGTATTTGTGCCTGGGATTGCCTCAACCTAGGTGCAGGACCTTGCATTTGGCCTTGTGGAAGTTCACAAGGTTGGTCCTGGCCCACCTCTCAATCCTGTCTGGGTCCCTCTGGATGTCATCCCTTCTCTCCAGCATGTCCACCACACCACACAGCTTGGTGTTAGGGATCCAATGACAAATTTACCTCCCAACTGATTGTGAAGGATAATTTTTGTTATGCATAAACTTTCATTTCTAATGATACAAGCAGCCTTTCAGTCTGGAATGAACAGATCTCACTGGGCTTCATTATCTTTGCACGAAGCTAATGCCATCTCACCATCCAGAAGGTTAGTATAACTGCAACACTAGGAGTATTTGCAATAGAGGAAGTTCACAGATGCACTGGGATGGATACAAGTCATGACACAGGAAACAAAAAACCTGTGTGGAGCAATTTTTTGGGATTCAGAAACAGTGTGCACCAATATTCACAAGACCTTTTGGCTCCTGAAAGGCCAAAGCTGCAGACCTATCATAGCGATTCCTGCTTGAAATGTATATGATTTTCATCAAAAGGCTGAAAGAGTTTTGTTCCCAAGACTCCCAACAACAAAACAAGTCACAACATAAAGACAGTGAACATTCACCCTGCAGCACTTCAGCCCGTGCGCTTAAGGCCGGCAGAAATGATGCTGAGAGGATTTCACAGTGGACCTCGAGATCACTGCATGTCCAAATTACTACAACCTCTTCTTCGCCTTGTTCAGACCTTTTTGTTTGAGTTAATCCAAATTTGCTGCTCACTGGGACTGAAGCTTTGTCTCTACCTATCACAGAACAAGGCTGGTTAGGAGCTGCAATTCCAACGTGATCTTCAACCTTTTTCCTTCCGCCCTGTTTGCAGCCAGATGAAGCACAACAACAATCACAGCTACAGAAACAATCAATAAGTCAGTTAATCTTAAAAACACAGCAATGCCCTTTTCTCCACTCTCTAGCGGAGCACACCACACCACCAAATCACTCTGCAGCAAGAGCTCACTCATTACTGCCTCGAACAACTGGCAAAATTCATGAAATTCAACGAGCAACGCTTAAATGAAGAAGCATCTGGGATCGCTCACGTCACCGGTGAGATATCAAAAATTATTTATTAAAAATAAGTTAAGGATTAAAAACAGGTTCTGTAACAATGCGACGATTGTTCACTTCAAAACACTTAGGAATGTTTTTCCTCCTAGATTATAAAATCAGCACACATGGTGAAACCTCCTTTCGTATGGAAACAGCTGCAACTGTCCAAGAGTTGCTACAGAGTCTGCTCTGGCAAAGAACTGGGAGGAGAGGTTCTGGAGTTAAACGTGAATGCAGGAAACAAGACAAGAGTTAGTACGGAGCTTTGCCCATCGCTTGCAACTCACAATAGCCAGTGCAGTATTTGCCTTCTGAATACTGTGTAACCTTGGACTCTGGGGAAAAGTCTGGCTGTAAAACAAAATTCCTTTTCATAAATACTAAGGAAACACCTTTTACGTTACATGCGTGTGGAGAATGTCCTTTTTTCCAAGCTAAAGAGACCCAGCTCCTTCAGCCTTTCCTCATCAGGGAGATGCTCCCCTCCCTTCATCATCTTTGTGGCTCTGCACTGGACTCTCTCAAGCAGTTCTGTGTCCTTCTGGAACTGAGGGGCCCAGAACTAAACACAATAATCCAGATGTGGTCTCACCAGGGCAGAGTAGAGGGGAGGAGGACCTCTCTTGATCTACAGAGTAGTCTAGGCTATAGCTCCACCTCCCAAATCCACAAGTGATGTGATTTTTTTTTCTTTGAGAGGATTTTGTTCCCATAAAATCCTTGAAGAAGTCAATCACTACTGGCTATGGAAAAAATTTCTGGTAGGAGGAAAAAAAGCAGGGAACTGCCTTAAACTGCTTTCTTCTCTTTTTCCATCGGATGATTAGTAATTGATTTCTTCATAATAAAATATTTTCCGAAGCCACCCCATTGTGGGCCACACTGTTACAGCACTTTCATCTTGGAGACACGACTGACTTTACAGAATAACTAAAACCTCAAGGGGCTTCCTCAAACCATCATCTCTGAATGCATAATGGTAACGATTAAGTGCCTCTTGAAACGACAGAAGTCATAGTGAGGGGAGTGAGAAACAGAAAATTGCTGAGGCAGCTTCCTCAGGCCATGAGTGCCAGGCCCAGGTGGGTTTCCTCCGACCAGAAACACAGCACTATGCAGCATTTCATGACTCAGGCAGTCACCTAGACAGAAAGACCTAACACCTCTGTGCACATTCAAATGTTAAGGTCAAGCACACAGACAGCAAAACTCCACCCATGTAGAGATAAAGCGACTGGGATTTGACAGCAGTAACAGTGCCAGCCAGCACCATGAACCAACACACTCACCAATTCTGTCATCGAAGGGCTCAGTGCTGCTCTGGCAGGAAAACACACTTGCTAATTCAATAGGTTCTCTCATCTCTAGCTTCCTAAGGTCCTCATTTGATAAAAGCTCTATATTTGAGCTTGCTGCCATTCCTGGGTTAGAGACGTTCTGGGAAAACAGTTGGCATTTACAGATACCACCTGATGCTATCATCTACGTAGGATTGCGAGACTAAATGGGGACAGTTTACTGATAAAGTCATTTCGAAGCACATTAGCAACAGAAAAGATTTGCAATATGAAACTATACCGAAGTAAATGCTTTTTGAAGTTTGAAATACCTTTTATAAATGTATTTCCTACTGCATTCCTTAAAACTTTTCCTTCCAGAGCCTTGAAGTTGTGAACGTAAGTTCACAGGGCTATGAATTCAAGTTCACACATTGTTCCTTTACAGAGAGTTCAACAGGACAAACACAACTACAATCACAGAGGGTAACTGGTTTCAACAGAATGAGCGTATCATCTACTTCTCAAAAATGTAACAGCAATTGTTTAACAAGAGACAATCCAGGATGAGCTATCAGCTGCCCAAAACACCTTCTACAGCATCAGAAGTATGATCTGCTGCTTGGGCACTGCAACATACATGACATGACAATGCTGGCATCAAAGTGCTTTTACAGCATGTAATAAATTAAAACCCCTCTACCAGTTAATCTTCGGGAGCCAGGTGGCGTGAGTCCATGCATGCAAATTGTTGTGCATGTCTTATCTATAGCCTGCGTACACAAGGAGGTGAATTATGCTTGTACTCCAGGTACTGATAATGAGAAGTGAGGTCTAACCGACTACATGCCCTCAAATTTAAAAAATCTTGAATATACAGAAGGTCTGGCCTGTGCAGAGAGGATGCTTTGTACAGAATATAAATTATTCAGGACTGAAAAAGTTTTTCTTGTAACAGGAAAGTATTAAGGAAACTCATCTTTCCTTTTCCTCCTCTTCTTCCAGTTATTCAGTGTGATGACACCATCACTGAGCAGGACGAGCAGGATAAATTTATCTCTTCCAGAACTGCACCATAAAACACATGTCCAGGAACAGTTGTCTTAAGAGTAGAATTTGCTGTTACTGACTTTCTTCTCCTTTAATCTTAAAGGAAAAAAAAAGGAAAACGTCAAGTCTGCTAGGTAGAATTCCTCCTGGCACATGAAGAACTCTTGACTGTCTCAAGTACAACCAGCCCCTAAAGCAACAGCAAATGAGAAAGATCCTTCCCCTAAGCTTTGGGTAATATACTGACACTTAACTGACACAACTGTGCTGTCACAACTCAATTCTGTTTTTATCTACTGTGGTTTGTGTGTCTGGAAACATCATCTGTTCCCACATATGTGGGACAACATTTCCAGGGATATAACTTGGACAGTGTAGAAGGAGCGAGGCAGTTCATTTATTTGGCTGAATATCCTTCCAGGCTTTTCTCCTGGAAAGCAGAAGAGAAGAATGCACACTCACAGGATTACACGTTTCACTGATGCTGAGGTATCACCGAGCAGGTAATTTCACAGCATCTACTGGCCTCTAGTGGCTGCCAGCCACGCCTTGCTTCACTGCAGCTCTTCCCTGCATAACATGCGCTCATTCTATCCCTGGCCACTCTTTAGATGCTTTGTTTTCATAAATCTCAGCTCTCCTTCCATAAACCACTTCTAGAGAGAGCTGTCTTGGGAAGGAGGATGATTATCAACCCACCTGCGGTTGCACATGTCTTGATATATTTGTAGCTTGTGCTCATTCACGCTGAATTCTTTTAACGTAGCATCTCTGTTAGGGTTCCTTATATTCGTATGGGTGTCATAAAGGAACAGCTGGTTATTAAGCTCCTCCTGGCGCTTCCGAAGTTGCCGACACGAGGAATAAAGCTCTTCTTCACTTTCCTTCAAAGGAACATTGGTGCTCAATGTTAACTCACAAGACACGTATCCAAAATGGCACAGAATCAACATTATTTGAAAGATTATTTTGATTCCCTAACCAATCCATTCCTTTTATAGAATTTTTTTAGAAAATTAGTTTCATAAAGTGTTCCAGGATTGTTTACAGAAAGAAATTCAAAGAGAAAACCCCTCAGCTCCATATAGTATGAACAGCCACATCCTTCTGCCAAGTCTGTTGGAATACTTTCCCTTACAGAGCATGTTTGGTCTGTTGAGAGGACAGCAAATGCTGCATTATGATGGCTTATCAGACTGTAAATGTTCTTAAAATGCTTCTTGAAAGAGTTTGACTTTTAACTGTTCCATTGTATTTGTGTATTATGCAACACGCAACCAGTCCTGGAGCTGTCCTATTGAAATCCAAACTAAAGGTGGAAATCCTGACAAGCAAATAGTACCCCTGATAACAGATAATCAAGAAAGAAGGTGGATCTTGTGTTTCTCTGGAGCTGTAGCAATTCAAAACTTGTTGAGGAACTGACTATCTGAAGACTCATTTGCAGCAGCCTGAGCTTCTGTTGTTGTATGTGACTCACTGTAGAAGGTTTCAAAATATTCCACAAGCAGTAAAAAAATCATTGTGATTCCCTTTACAACCTCAAATTCATTTAGAACTTCAAAACTTTGGATGCAAAATCTGTCTCCTTTATAGAGTGACTAGTGGGGAATAGGACTGGCAGCACTGAAGTCTTAATTTTCACATCAGTAGCAAAACAAGACACTCTTCCTACAAGAAATGACATGCAATCAATACATGTAATAAATCCCAACATTTTCAGAGGTGGCATACTAATAAGGATGTTTCTTTCTGCACTCAGTCCAGAGCTAGGAGAATTTAGAGCTTTATAACACACCCAAGGGGTTTCAGTTTGGGCAACAAGATCCTTTTTAAACCATCATTTTCCTCCTGAACTACATTCCTGTCCAGTACAGGTTGAAGCAACTGGAACAGTCTCGGTGCTTTCCTGCTGATTACCAGATAAGAAGTCACTATTTATAATTCTTCTTTAAAAAAGAGGAAGAAACCTTTGTATTCCCCATGTGCAAAGGGAAAAGCAGATTTTCAATTGCCAATCTGCAGGTGTAGTCACCAAGATGCATGTGTACCACTATTTGTTCCTGTAAATAAATGTATCCACAAAGCTAGGCTTTAAAACCCCATCTACAAACGCCGGCTTCCCTGTTTCTGCTGAAAACATCAGCAACATCGAGACCGATCGTAATCAGAACATGCTGAGGAGATACACACACTCTCTGAAGCACATGAATCAATATTCGAGCAAATAATTGGTGCTTCTAGAGTGTAACAGCCACCTGAGTGTAGTACAGTTCCCACAATGAGCAGGTAACTTCAACAGGAACTGTGTAAGGCCACAGTAATTCACAAACATGGGGCTGTAATAATTCACAAGCACACATGCTTGCGCCTACACTACTCTTGCTTCTCTATTCCCAAGAAGTTCGACAGCCATCTCTAATTCCCCTTTACTATCTTGCATACAGATGGGCTCTGTGTTATAAACAGGCTTGTTATTAAATTATATTTCATGAAGGGCTATCATTTTGAAAAATAAAAAGGGTAGGGGAACAGATGGAGACAGCCCTGATCTTTTCTGATGTTTCTTTAATGATTTGGCCCAAGTTTTAGAAGTTTATTAACTATGAAGAGTCTTGCTTTGTTGCAGACTGCCACACGAAAGAAGAAGTGTTTGCAAGTTATCCTGCCACTGCATCACCGCCCAGAGACATCAGACCCTGAAAAACACTGAGTTGTACTGCATCTTCATTTGGCTTAACAAGCAGAAGGGGCTTCAAGAGTATGAAATGTGCTGCTGTCAAAGGACTCGGTGCTGACAGATTGGGAGATATTCTACGGCTATGAACCACACTTTAGGAGCTACTCCTGCTCCAGGCAAATAATGATCTGAATTTCTGAGAGAAACCACAGCAGGAGGAATGCACAATATATCTACAAGTGATGTCCTTGCTCAATGCATTAGACAGGAGTGAGATGCTGCTGGTTTTCTCAGAGGCAGCAAACAAACCAACCAACCAATACAGCAGTTTATTAGGCACTGCCACACGAAAGCATGTCCACGAAACATTAAAACATTAAAACATTAAAAACATTTAAAACATTATCTTCAAAGTACATAGGTCTGTCTTGTTTACACATTTGTTTCATCTCAGCTCTCCAGCCTTCTCCTGCTCTCATGTCTCTGACCAACCGAAGGAATCTACCATGGCTGCCAAGGGCCATGGCTGGAAAGGACCTCCGGGATAATCAAGTCCAATCCTCATCCCACCATCTCCGTAACCACTAGACAACGGCCTCAAGTGCTCTAGCTGCTAATTTTCTAAACACATCCAGGGACAGTGATGACTGGGCAGTCTGTTCCAGTGTCAAACCACTCTCTGCAATAAAGAGTCTCTTCCTAATGTGCAATCTAAACCTCCCCTGACGCAGCTTGAGGCCATTTCCTCTCATCCTATCATTAGTAATTCAGGAGAAGAGACATGTACCAGCCTCACTATATGTTACACCATCAGTTATAAGGTGCCTTTGTGAAAGAATCAAAGAATCATTCAGGTTGGAGAAGACCCTTGAGGTCATCAAGCCCAACCAATAAATCCACTCTACCAAAGTTTACCATTAGACCACATCTCTGTGATACAGAACATTTTGTACCACATCTAAACCATCTTTGAACACCTCCAGGGATGATGACTCAACCTCCTCTCTGAGCACCTTGTCCCAAGCCCTGACTACTCTTTCAGTCAAAAAAACGTGACCTAATGTCCAGCCTAACCCTCCCGTGGTGCAGCTTGAGGCCGTTCCCCCTTGTTCTACCACTTGTTCTACTCTCAACAAAGGATGTTTAAAAAAGGCTGCCACTCCTTAGTGAAGAACAAGTGGCCAAACTCAGTCATTTCCATTTCAGTGTGCGTAACTGTGCCGTTCCATCCCTCCAGAGACACTGTCACTCCAGTGACTTATAGCTGGACGTTGGTGTTTTAATCAGGAAAAATAATGTGCACTGGTGTGAACTGCAGCATAAGCTGTAAAAGGCTACAAATAAGAAACACCACCACTTTTTTTTCCTCCAAATCTGAAGGGTACTGGAAAGCAGCCTGAAATACTCACTTCTCAGAAGTATCTTTAAACTTTCATCACACAGCCTCTACACCAAGTGTATTTAAATGACATAAAATATTATTCAGAGCGAGTGTGAGAATAATCCTGCTTCAAATCACTATATACAGCAGCACCTTTGCAATACCAACCAGTGCTGTTCTCAGAGCAGCAGCCACTTTAATGCTCAGCTTTGTGAGGAAGGATGCACCATTGGTTTTATCCTTGTATGTTTTAAGGCACTAGTACTTCAATTAGGTGTTTTAGAGAGGCTTACAAGAAGCTGATTAGCACTTCTATAGGAACTGGAATATGTTGAGCTGTTTAATGAAATGCTAGGTGATATTCCTATCCTCTCTTTCTGATGTCTTTTCCTGTAGGACCTTCAAAAATCGTCATTCTAAGAAGTCACAGCTGGATTTAGCCAGCTGTACGTGGCACCCATCAGGTAATGGTGGAAGACAAGAACCACACTTTTACAGCTAGAACTAGTGGAAGTACTGAGGCTTCGTTAGTGTATTATTTCTTTTAACAACTACATCATGTGTTCACCCAGAGGGAGGGTACTTGGGTCTCCCCCAGTACCAGCAGTCACAGAACAGAAAATTGAACCCTTGTTTCCTGCTTTCACAAAGAACTGCTAACACACACAAAACAAACCCCAGTGCTTCTCACCAGAACTTGTTGCATTTCACAGTGAACCAGAAGTGAGGCCAGCTCTATCTCTTCACTGTAGCCATTCTTGAGAGGAACTGATCTAAAACCTGGCAGGGGGGAACACAGACAAAGGACAATTAGAGACAAGGCAAAGGGTTATGTGCAGTCACAAAAACTGTGCGTACAGACCTGAGGGCTAACAAGTTCCTCATTGCTGAAACACTCCACTACCAAGAGCAGCCTTTGCTGTAACAATTACGGGGAAGCAAAAGGCAAGAATGACAAAATTGAGAACCACACCATTTCATGTAGTTCTCACACTCATGAGAACTACAGCCAGAAGCAGGGGAAATCAGAACACGTACTTCATATATGTCTACATCTAAGAGAGTTAACAAAACAAATGCACTGACAGAAAATGAATCGTCTCAGCTTTTACTTGGAGTATAAAACCCTGTTGCCACAATTCAGTATGTGGTGAAGACAGTGCAAATTAATCTGCACAGTGCTTTCTTATCTCAATCATAAAAAGGAACATCAGGAGGGCAAAAGGATTCATTTTAGTAGTTACATGCTACACACCCAGCACCACAGAATCCCAGAATGGCCAGGATTGGAAGGGACCTTAAAAATCATCCAGTTTCAACCCCTCTGCACAGGCAGGGACACTTTCACTACATCCAGTTACTCAGGGCCACATCCAACTCAGCCTTGAACACTTCCAGGGATGAGGCAACCACAACTTCCTTGGGCAACCTGTTCCAGCATCTCAGCATCCTCACAGGAAAGAGTTGTTTCCTCATGTCCAATGTAAATCTCCTCCCTTCAAGTCTGTAACCCTTTCCCCTTTTCCTCTTGCTACCACTCGTGTAAAAAGCTCTACCCCAGCTTTCTTGTAGGCCCCCCTCAGATAGTGAAAAGCTGCTACAAGACCACCTCAGAGCCTCCACCTCTCCAGACTGAACAACCCCAACTCACATAACAACCAACACATTAAAGGAAGATCAAGAGTACTTGTCTTTTGGCACATTGTACTCCTACTAAGAGAAAAGCCACAGTACAGCACTACTGAACAGCTTTGTTCTGACTTAGCCCCTTATTACACCCACTGCTCTTACCTGATTTGATTCCTTTGATGGGAAAAGTGGCATGTGCTAAGAAATTGGGATCACTGAATATATCCTCCTCATAAACCACGAAGCGGAGAAATGCTAGATTTGGATCATAAATTTCAAATTTCACTTGCTCTGGACAAGGTGCCCAAACTGGATTAAGGCCATTGTCATCTGTAATGAAAAGAAAGCATCTGCGTAACGAAGCAGCAATTTCACATCTTTCACATATGAGTATGTATCCCAGGACATTCTGGGGTTATAGAAAGGCCCCAAACTCCTATTTACCATCTGTCTGCTCTTGTAACCTTGCTTCAGGAGGTTTCTATTTGCTTATTTGTAGGGGATGGGGAATATAGGAGGAAACTTGGCAGGATGGAAATCCATTAAGAAGAGCAATTGTTTGGTTTTAAACAAATAAAACCTCTTCAGACGTCTATTTGTATAGAAAAGCTAATTCACTGCTCATATTCATAAGCCTCGTGCTCCACATCAGAGTAAAAGGCTGAAAAACATTGGGAAGACTAAAGCACAAGGGCTCCATTCTCTAGTAATTTCTAGAACACCAAGTACGTGTGACACAGCCATGAAGTTTGCTTTCTAAAGTCTTGGTCACTTCTCACAAAGTGTTAAAAGCTTAATCCTCTTCTCCAAAATACAGAAGAGCCACAATGCACCCTCTGCTCCTCATTCTGTATTTATTTTCCACTGGTGTCAGTGGTTTGGGTAATTAGAACCAAAGCATCCTGTCTACTAGAAGAGCTCTGCTGCATCCAGAAATGTTAAACGAGGAAATATTAAGCAGGTGAAAGGTTGCCCCATTTCAGTGCACTTAAATGAAGCTCGTGTACACAGAAACACTCATCCCTTACCCAGGAACTCATCAGGAGTGAGTTGTAATCAGACTGAATTGTCTTGCCAGTTACACTCCTTTACAGCCCTATACACCCAAGCAGTTTCCAAGGGGATGCCGCTTTCAGAACCTGAGTTTGAGTAAACACAGTCTGGACCTCATGGTAGTAACTCTTCATTTGGGCCACACTTTTGGGAACTGCCTACCACTGTTACACTGTTCCCTCTCTTCTTTTACAAACTACAACAGGATTTTTTCTAAATGGGATATACATTACAGTGTCTCGAATTAAGTTGCTCTGAGGCAAGCAGAGAATAATATTCTATGGTTCATCGTCACAGAGCAATGGTTAACTTATTCCTCCCTTATATAGGCTGCTGGCCAATTGCAGACAACACAAATTCATGATCATCTTGTACCAACCTCATTTAAGTGCACTGGAAGCATAACCCTACAACACAGAAGACTGCAGATACTCACTCACAACTGTTGTCTTGAATTTGTTGTTATCATATTCAGCCCCACAAATCTCTACCTCTACAAAAGGACAAGCGATGCTTCGACCAGGCTTCGGGAGATGACGAGCACCTAAAACCTGCAAACGCAACTACAAATTAAAACTGCCTCCAATGGAAACTTGGCACCATTGTTTCTGTACAGAAGGTGGCCTACAGAACTAGAAGGGGAGGAAAGAACCCAGAAAAACAGGCAAAAATACATACTTCCTCTCTTGAATATGTTTTCATGTATTAAACACACTGTCTGTGCCACCAGTATGGTCTGTTGTTTGGGTAACCCAGTGGTTTTCACTGTACAACGCTGTAGCTGGCACTCAGTACAGACTGCGCTGGCCCAGACCAGGCCTGGAACATCATTTTTGTACCTTCCCTCAATCTTTAGTAAACAGCTATTTTTAAGACATCCTTGCTTTACATTCACAGGGCAATTTTACTCCTTCTCTATACTAGCAAAAAGCAGTTACGGTGTTTCTGCTTTCTTGTAAAACATGCTGTTAAAGGACATCTCTTACTGTATAGCAACTGAGAACAGGAACAGGTTCAACTCCTGTTTGGCAGCAGCAAACATTGTGGCATCATTTCCAAATATTAAAGCTATCTCTCCATGAAAAATAAGAATGATATTCTGATTAAGTCTCTAACTATGATGGGCGCAGGGAGATCAGCTTTTTTTACTTTCTGCTTGGTTTCTGTATAACTATCTGTCTTTAACACCAGAAATCCCTCGACTGGTTAGTCTGCTGCTTACCAGTCTCCTATAGGATCCTTCCACTGAGAAGTCATTACATTCAAAATGCAGGTTAGGTCACTTAGAATTTTTACTAGTATTATATAAAATGATCCTGGGATTGTGTTTGCAGTCCTACAGCATGTGCTCCATCAGCACGATGCACATTTCTTTTCAGAACCCAGTGAAATTAAGTTTTAGTCTCAAACACAGTGACATTTAAGAACAGTATTTTGACAATCTGTCACATCTTGCTCTGAAATGTAAGCGCTTTATTTTTAGTTTTATAGATATTTATGGCTTGTAAAATCATCATTTACAAGAGAGATTTACCCTCACTGTCATAATCATCTGCAATTTCCTCTTCGAGTCATTTGGCATCGGGTCATATTCTTCATTTCGCATGCTTTCGGGCTGCAGAACATAGCCAGTGCGTCCATTAAGCAAAAACAAGGCATGGTTCAATTGCATGTATTTATCTAGGGAGAGAGTTAAACGGTCATCACAGAAGATTCTCATTTGAATAAAACTAGAGAAGTACCAGACTAATGGCTCCTCTCTGTAATTCTTTCTGGTCACCTCTTAGCAGAAAGAGCTGGAAAGGTAAGTTGGAAGACTTGGTTCCTTCCAGCAACTGCACCTGAGAGGTCATTTATCACAATTGTAATCCAAATAAACCCACCTCCACTCACAATGTTTCCTGTCCTTGTGTCATAAGCTACCTGGCCCTTTCCAGAAAGTGGAGTAATAAAATGAACAGGACAGGCACAGTGACTAGAGGAATCAGAAAGGGTTAAGTTTACGGTGAAATTGAAGGTGGATTTGATCCCTTTTTAAAGAGAATATTACCTGGAGTTTGGAAGTTAAGAGCCACCATCTGAGAGCCACAAAGCCAAAGCCGAAAGGGGTCATAGTTGGATGAGTCAACTCTCTGTCCTTTAGGGTAGACACGTGTCAGTCCCTTCAGGTTGTATTTCAATAACTCAACTGGCTTTTGTTTAACAATGTTCTCTGCCTTGGTTTCCACAAAGGAACGGATCTCTTTGAAATCGGGATTATCTGCAGAAGGTAGGGAGGAAAAAGAGAGGTTTCTGAAGGAAGAAAGAAGTCATCATTCATACTGCATTTCTGCTAACATTTTGTTTTACTTTTTCCTTTTATGCAATAATTGACACAGTTTTCATGCAGACACAGCAAATTGGTTGAGCATCAAGTCTGAAAGTTAAAATTGCCTGCCTGCCACGTGCTTTGCAGCAGGGCAGATAAGAGACTGTGGTCATGTTCACATCTCATCATTGCTAATAATGTATTTCTGACCACTAGAACACGCATTTAAATGAGACATCTTTTCCTGGGTTTCAACAGGGAGAAGAAAGGGTGAGCCAGGGTTAGCCAATGCCTCAAACAATGACTACAATTATAATGGCTTACCCACACTGACAGCTTATTAAAAATGTTTGCGAAGAAACTCAAAGAAAAAGGACCCATTTGCTGGTTTCTCTAGCAGCAACAACAAAAAGCCTGGAAGAAGGACATAGTTCACTGTCAGATTCCACACCTGCACTTACACAGACCTCATTTATTTATGAAACCATCCGCCATCCCAGTATCTTACATAAATGCCAAACAGGCTCTTACAGTAAAATTATACACTGCACAGCAAATCCGTTTTGAAGGTTTTTACAAACAAATCACAAGTGTTCAACCAGAGCTTTTAATCTCAGAAAGGTGCCTTGACACTTAACTAGTGAGCTTCCCCATGAAAGACACCTACAAGAGGGTGTCTCCGGTTAGCTAGTTAGGAATTAGTGTCAGTTTTTCTGTGACAGATGAATAATATCAAGTTCCCTGGTATACAATTTCAAGGTGTCACTGCAAACTGCCTGGGTGAAGCACACTTCTGTTCTCCGCTAGAGAAAGATTTTGCCTTCAGTTCTAGAATTTCAACTAACGTCTAATGATAGTAGAAAGGGTAAAATTCAGCTATATTAAAGGAAATACCTAAATTGTCCTTGGTTTTGCTCGTTGGCTTGCAGTAGATTACCAGATCAGACAATTCAATAGCAATCAATTGGTTCTTTTCCCAGTATTTCCTCCTGTTCTCCTGTAAAACATAACTAAGTTTTAGATTTCAGACACACTCAGCATTCCGGTGCAGTAACTCCAGGGGGTACACTAAGGAAATGACAAAGCTGACACATTCTTTGATGCCCAGATTCCTATCTGGTATTTTGGATACTTGCATAGATGTGAAGCGCTCTAAGACTCAAATAAGAGAACAGGCTAATCAAGTGAGTTTGGGTTTAGTTGGGGATGCATTTGGGGTGGGGGGTTTATTGTGTTTGGCTAACTTATTTAAGCAAGGGTTTCAGTGTTTTCCTACTCAGAATCCCAGCAACCTTTTTTCTTTTAATGGGTTTCTATTCAGTTTTAGTTACATTCTCAATTCTATATCTCATATAAATGCAAATGTATGCAGAAAAAAAGCAAAGGGTAGTGAAGTGTTTCTCCACTTATTTACAATCCTGAGCAGAATTTAAGTCTTGTTAGTAACTCACAGACAGCTAAACTCCAACCCTGTGAGCATAATTCCTGTGGTTTTCTATCTGTGTACCAAACCAACAACGTTATGTGCAGAAAATCATGTGCAATCTCAGTCTCATCATCCATAATAAACCCACTATCTACTGTCATGGTCGAAAGCACCTGCTCTGTGGAAGCTGAGCAGCGGTGCCCGCAACCACAGTCTGGAAACCCCTGCAGTCAGCAAGACCTGTCCTAAACTGGAGACTTTTGGGCTGGAGGCTTTTCAGACAGAAGGAGCAATTACAGGATAAAACGTGTTACAAGAGTCCCACACTGAGCAGCGATTAGCTCTGGCACAAGAGGTCATGAGGCAGCAGCAATTAGGAAGTTTTCCAAAAGAATTCCCTCCTCAAGACAAACTGAAGAGGAGTGACAATCTAAGCTAGCGAGCCATGAGTTTACAGAGTTTCACTGAATCAGAGACTATACACTGATGTCTATGAGAAGCTGAGGGAGCTGGAAACATTGCTGGGAAAAAGCTGTTAACAACCTCACTGATCCACCAGCGCCCCAGATACTGCTCAACAGTGATCAGTGCCCCAGATGGCCAAGGGGCACTTCTAGATGCCACGAGCTCATCTATAGACATAACCCTCTAGTGACAATGAAGCAGGAGAGCTAGCAATGAATAAACATTCCTAGGAGCATGGTGAGTGTCAGTTAAACAGAGGCGACAAGACAAGGAACCTTACTTTCATTTTTCGTGTATAAGGCACACAGCCCAGAAATGAACTTAGAGAGGACCTAAAGTGTATTGTAGCACAGTGTTGACTCGTTATGATTTGCTTTCATCTCTAAAATTCAGCCTGCTAACTGTGCTGGCAAAGAAGACCTTCCTCATCTTTCTCCCCTCACCATACACAGTTTATCATGTGAAATTTCTAGAGCCCACCTGGTGAGAAATGAGTGCTAAAGCATCTTTGAACAAGGAGTGCTTAATACTTCTCTACTTGTACAGAGGCAGAAAAAGCTGCCAAGCTCCTGAAGAGCCACTGATGTACCATAAAAACATTCAATTTAGAGAGATTACTGGGTCATGTTTACTTTTTTTCTCATTTTTATCTCTAAATGAAAACCTTGCATAAGCACCCTATCGATCTTTGCCAACAACAGGTCAACAACTGCTGTTGCTTCTTTCCTTGCTGAACTTGCAGTCATCCGCTTGAGACACCACCTTGCCTGCTATAAATGACACAGTCCCATAACATCTAGCAGCTTGTTTCAATAAATAGGATTATGATGACACTCAGAGCATTACCACTCCACATGACAGAAACAGCATGAACCAACACGATACTGAAATACATTTCCCATTACTCATATCACCCACTTAACAATACAAAGTGAATAAAAGCGACAAAGGAAAGAGCATACTTCAGTGCTGTCATTGTAATTGCCTTTTGTTTATGTCAAAGACTTCTAAATAGCAGAAAATACAACAGGGAGGTGATTAATACATCAGAACAGGAAAAGCAAGTCCTGAAGAATGTCTTCAAGTGTCAGTACTCACAGAGAGAGGTAGAAGTTAAACTTAATGCCGAATCTTTTAATCTTTAGGCAAGGATTTGGAAATACGACTTTGAATAGCTGGTACATCCAGAATGTGCTTATTCATTACAAATAAGTAAGTAGCCAAGTAAATATCTATCAGTGCCACTGCGTTCACTGGAATACAGTTAGAAAATGGCATTAAAATGAGTTTAGGCAAAGGCAGCTCGGATTTCACATGTACTCACTAGTGGCTTCACAATTCAATAAATCATTCTGATATCTGAGTTTCTGCTGCTTAATATCAGGACTGAACCAGTGTAACCAGATGTAAAACTGTAATGGTATCTCCTCTGAAGTATTAAGTATCACTTCACTGAGCCACAGGGTGCGACCAGACACTACTGAAAAACTCCTGTTGAACTAAACTTACATAAAATGCTAATTTACATACCATTCCCAAGGGAGTTTAGGGAACAAGCTTCACAGTATCACTAAAATGAGCAAACATTCACTATGAAGAGAGGGACGCACCATGTATTAGCGAGGCTTAGCAGTGTATGGCAGCTACAGGCAAATCCTAGTGTAAATACACAGCGGTACCTTACAAAAAATAACAGTGGAGATATTCTTATCAATTACCTCTTCTGTGGTTTTCCAAGTGATTTCACGGATACTTTGGTACCATTCAAAGAGTTCTTCTACTTTATCAGTAGCAAACTCAACACATGGATCTTCCGGATTCTTGGGTTCCAAAATGAAGACAAAGGGCTTTTTGTGTTTCCCTTGTGGAATTTTCACTGGGAGGCAACACAGTAACAACAGATTTATACTAAAAACCAACAGTTTTTCTTCTAAGCTGTCATTGCTGATTTACTGCAACAGTTAGTATCGTAAAGTTTCATCATACTCATTGTATCAGCTATATTAACACAAGTAGACAGTCTGCTCTGTGAGTTTGTTGTGGGTTTTTTAAATCTTTCCTGCTAAACACAGAAGAGTCTATTCAACATCAAAAGCTCAGGAGACTATGTGTAAGGATCAGAAAATACATACCAACGGTGTACGTATTGAGTACCAGTATGCCACGACACAAAGAGCCTAATGGGTTGTCCTCCATAATCTGAAAAACAGCAGTTAAATTTGATGCTAATCTTCTCGAGTGAGCAGGAACAGCAAGTTAACAAATAACAAACACACACTGTTACACATCTAACCTCAGTTTCACTGCAAGCACACCCACTACAATGTTTACAAGCCCATTTCCATATCAAGAATTTCTCACTTTGTGGAACACATGAGGATCTCTATAGTAAGAGTAGTCTAAGGAGCGTAGCTTCTGTCCTGACTCAACCGCTCATTTTCCAAGTCTGCCTAAGGCTGCAATGACCTAGGGGAGGAGGGGAATTTAACACATGTGTTTTCCTCCAAAGCTTCCTGAACATAATAGTTCTAATAGTTATTAATGTGCTTCACAACAACAATTCCATGTCTTCTTCTTAAAACTCAAAAATATCAAAACAGCTAACTGTTTAATTCTGGAATAATGGAGCAGGAGTTGTCTAGTAAAATGTGTTTGGACACAGTTTTCTTATTTCCCAATGTGAAGGCAGTAGCCACACAGGTAAAGCAGCTAAAAGTTTCAGATGCTTTATTGTCTAGACAAACTATCTGAAAAAAACCAACACTGGTATGGTTTTCATTAGCAGGAAACCATTACAATCTCCTAAAAACCCACTGAACCAGCTACCTCCCCTTAAGCAGTTTCTTATGAGGGATGTCCTGACAAAAATATTCATCCACAGAGAACAGTGAAGAATGCATTCATTTCTCTCCTATGTGTTCTCTCAAACACCACATGCAGCTGTAATTCTTTAAACCAGACTTCCACTGCCAATAGGTAGCAGCTTCTAGGGGAATCTAGTAGACAAACCTCAACCCTCACCTGGCTTTCAAGCTCTGCAGAATTATCAAACGCCATTTCTTCAACATAATTGGATGGAAAATAGTGTTGGACTTTGTCTCCATAATCCCCCTTCCACCTGAATTTCAAAAGAAAAGCATATATGCATGTAGAAAAACTAAAGGGCTTCAACAGGCCATTAATGAAGCAATAATTCTCAAGAAATTGGTCATTAATACCCCATCCTAGCTTGTCTAGCTGGCTATCACCAAAATGTAAGTGACGAAGTGGCTAAAAGCTCTGTCAAAGTGATCATTAACTGTTGTAACAGATGATTTCAGAGGGATTACAGTTACTGTAAACTGCAATTAATGACTTAAGAGGCTTTTTCCCCCTCCAGTACTAAAAACACTATTATGTGTTTGATTACCCTGCAGAAACTACAGGGAAACGTTAGATTCCCAAACTTTCCAAGCTATTTACAAACCAGCTAAGAAAGAAACACTCTTATAAAAGGAGACTGTATGTATAACTAAAAAAAGTAGTGTGAAGCCTCAGAAGGACTTAGAACAGCAAGGAAAGTATCAAAGCGAGAATGACAGTGCTAACAGATGTGTAACCTTCCTGAACACACAGGTGTTCCAGAAGGATTAGTGTAGTCAAGGAAGAACACCAGATACGCTGTGCTATGGAGGTTCTGCAGGCTGAGGTATTGCTGTAGACTGGAAAAATGGAAAAGTCATGAGAGTTACGGATGAGGAGGCTTTGGGTTTATTTTTTTTTTAAATACCTTGGCCTTAAGATTTATAAAGCTGCAGTTAATAAGCAGCAATCAAGCAAAGTTTTGAAAAACTACTACCCAAAGCTCAATTTTTTCCTCCACCTTAGAAAGCTACCAGAAGTTCTCCTATGAGGAATCTTTGTCCTTACCAGCCTTCGGTTTCCTTTGTGACATTATGAATTAAAGCTCCCCGAGAGAAGCTCAATTCATCACTCCTTTTGGCTTTGTAGTCATACAAGGCTTTCACTGTACTCTGAGGCTTTAAGAGAAACAGAGCAAAGGGGTCATCTAGGGGGACAGGTCATAAAATAATCAATAATGCAATCTTAAGGGGGAAAAAAAAAATAAGAGGTGAGGATTGGATCCCTCCGATCCTTTTTTTTTTGTTATTAAGCTTCGAAAATGTAATACTGAAGTTCCAGAGTGACATCTATTGGTGGAAGCAAGTGATGCTACATAACTGCTATCGTTCAAGTACCAGCTTGGACAAAAGGACAAAAAGATATTTTCTTTTATGGGTTCTGAAACATAATTACTGTAAGAAATTAAAGAAAACTATACAGTGAAATCTCAATCCTTTATCTTCATTATATGAATTCATACACAGCTGGATTTTGTAGGCTTAGATACCTACAAAGCCTTCACTTCAAAACGGTATCAGCTATCCTGTTCCTTTTGGAACACATCCAGTTTCAGCAGGACAAGCAATTTCTTTATCTTGAATTTACTACTACCCAAATTTTTCAGCAGCAATGCAAACTCACTGGCCAAAAAAAAGCTACAGAGAATTAAAGCCATAAAATTTACAAGCAAGTGAACTTGTATGAGGATTTACAAGCAGGCAGGTCCTGAAAGAATTAGGGATTAGAGAAGTTTCGCTGTGTCACCTGTTTTTAAAACTTTATCTATACACATACATATATATGCCCTGACTGCAGTATGGATGAGTCAATACATGAATCAAACACGTGGGTACAAACGTTAAAGCAATGCTAGGAAAAAAGTCACACCCTTTACATTTCTGCTGTCCAGTCTTGCCATCAATTAAACAGCCTAGCGCTTTCAATTACCCTTTTCATTACTGTTAACAGGAAATCAATGAACAAGTCTCATCGTTTTCAGAAGTCTACAATAAGTGTGAATATCTCTCTAAGCATACCACTGTAGGGGTGATTTCACTGGGTTCCACATACATCTTGACATCATAGAGGGAGTTAATATCTTTTTCCTAAAAGCAGGAAGAAGAAAATAAATAATGAAGTTACAGGAATACAAAATTACAGAAGTACTTCATGTTAATAGAACACCCATGGCTAAAACCACCTTTCTGACAACACAGAGGCAAACAGGAGGGAAGCCAGACACCTTTGTTGTGCTTATTTGTATATAAGGTTGGTATTTAACCTGCCTCTGTGATGAAACAGAGATTCCTCACTAAGGTCTCTCTGGTTTGAGATTTAGAGCACCTTCCTATGTGTAACCAGGGAATGTAATACCTACACTTCTGATTTCTCTGTTACAATACTTCAGGTCCAGTATTTGTTTCACTATCAGATAAAAACTCTAAAAGGGTATAAACAGTCATATTCGTTTTATTCTTCTCCATTTGGTGCTGGGATACAGAACCTTAGCTATAGGCAACAGCATAAAAATTTCTGCTGCCTAAAACCTTTTCACTCCTTTTCTAGATGTCCCAGAAGAAGAGACAAAAAGACTTTGATTTCCTCGAATATGCCAGCCATGTTTTTCCTGCAGCTACTATTTGACATTTATTTGAAAACAGAAGACAGCATGTGAGGCTTTTCAAAAGCCAGTTACCTCAGCAAAGCTCTCTTGTGCTGAAACACTGCAAAAAGGAGGCCTCTATTGCCAACTGATTATCCAGGGTCCTACTTCATTCAATGGACAGTGACAAGTACCTCTTGGGGAGACTTCCTCAAGATTATCTCAGAGTGAGCCTTCAGAGATACCTCTCAGGACAGTTGGAGACCATCCTTGAGATGGCTCCGGTGCAGTAAAGTGAATGATGCTGCCTGTCCAGAGCAAGAAGCACAACAGAATATTCCATCTTTTCTGAAGTGCTTAGCAGCTGGCATCTGCATGGTCATTTTAAGATCTCTCCACCAACAAAAGACAGGGCCAACGGCCCTGATGAGGGCTGTAAAATTCTTTTTAGCAGAGCAATGATTCGCACTTCACAGAGCAGCTTTGCCAATCAAATCATGAGGAAGGCAAGAGTTGTCCTAATCAAAGATGAAGCTCTTCCTTCACGTATCTCAAAATCTTTGTGAGAGTGGTGAGTATAATCCATCCCAGTTTCACAGATAAGAAAACGACCTGCTTAACCACAGCCAGAATCAAGCCTAGCATCCCCAGGTCTAGATCTGAGAATCACTCTACTGCAGCAACTAGCACCAGTACAAAGAGCATCACTTACCATGCTGTAGCGCTCCAGCAGCTCCTCAGTCACTGGGTACCGCAGTTTCATCTTCCTGTACAGCGGATGCGTCTCATAGTATGTTACCAGCTCCACTAAACTCTCAAAATAAGCCGAGGTTCCAAGCACAAAATGACGACCTTCTTGCTGAATTCGGAAGTGTTTCACCTTCCCCTCTGCTCTGTAAAGCAAGTGCAGGTGCTGTAAAGGTTTCTGTACTTGCCGTGAGAGCACCAGAGCTGCAAACTGGACCAAAACTGCTTTGTGCATCTGAATTATGTGAAATAATGTCTCCCTCTTCTACAGTTTCTGTTATTAACATTGAATTCCAGTTGCCTGGTGAAACTCACAGAAAGACGCTCATTTTTTGGTTTAGCCTTGATAAAACGTCCCTGTTTTTTAGTCTCACAGGTATTCTGTCACCTGTCTGAGTATGGATTCATTAAATGTCTGATGAGAACGAGTCTCTCTGAAATCTGATGACAATCTGCCAGTGTAACCCTAAGCAATACACGCCCCTCAAAACAAGTAACTGTCTCTTCCCTATAATCATTTCGGTAACTAGAGGAGTCAATTCTGCAAGAGAAAAGATAATCTCATGTGCTTGAACATGAAGTTTGAGTTTGTACTGATGACAGTAAAACCATCCAGTGACAGCCATCCCACTCGCAGAAGACCCCTGCATCCTTTTCAAGCTGCTGAAGTTGTGATACTTCTTGTCTTTCCCTCACTGAAATGGTTTTATTGAGATGCAGTTCCTTCAATATCCATCCTGGTAACAGCAGAAAGCTTCAAACCAAAGTACACGGGAGGCTGGGGAATTCTGGACACCGCCAATATACAGTAAGGCATGTAAATAAGAGGAAAACAAGTACTTGTTTTTCCAAAGCAATTTTCTATGTTGCAGAAAGACACATTTTCAGGGAAATGCAATGTGATTCTAAGGCTCGGTGGAGAACACCACAATTCTAGACATTTTATGAACGCTGTTGTGAGAACCACAGTCTCAAGAATAACTTCTCTAGCAAAGAAAAGCTGACAATTTCATTTTGACGTTTCATTTCAATCTGTTACATGACAGGGCAGCATTTCCAGGGCAAAAGGTCCTAAAATCACTGCTGAACCGACACCAAAGAGAACTTCAAAATAACACCCTGTAGAAAGGAGTGTCAAGGAAGTGAAGAAGAGCCACACACAGCTCTGTATATGAAGAAAGGGACAGTCAGTGCCCAAATATCCTTTATAAAAGCATAAAAGTTTATTCTCATCACAAATTAATTCTCGTGCACATTCTCCTACACAGATCTGCTGCACAAACCAACCATGCCAATTACTCAAAGTCTGAAAGCAAGGATTTCATGACTCTAAAAGGACCACAGTATTTTTAAATAAGAAAAAACAGAGCACTGTTGGGCTGCTAGGTGATCTCATCTCATAACTGACTTGTCTTACCTGAAAGTCATGGCAAACGAATTGGGCTCATCTCTCTTTCTAATCAGAAAAGCTCCATCTCGAGGGATTCGCATCAGCATGTCCTCTGCCTCTCCCCGACTCAAGTTGCTATAGTACCAGCTACAACAGGTAAAAATCAAACGAACAGAGGATGACAAAGCTTGTCAAATGCCAATCAGTGGCAGGCAGAGGTATTAAAAACAGTGTCAAGCATCACAAGAAAAATTACACATTAGTGTTTCCCTATCGTGTCACCTGTGACAGCAACTTCTTATAAAACATTTATGACATAGCAGCTTATTTTGGGTGAAAACATCAAGAATAGATGAGAATGCCTTGTCTGTCTGAAATCATAAAACACAAACCTGCATTCCTTCCTGAAACAAAGACACTGGATCCTGCTTTTAGTCTGACATTCAGTTCTCAGTAGTTTATTCAGTTTTTACATGGTGGATTTAAGGAAAAGCCCAAACACAGACAGAAGACAAACAGCAAGCACCTGAATCCTTTTATTCAGTGCTGGATTTTTCCTTAAACTCTAGGGATGGACACACCTAGGATCCAGTGCACCTTCAGTGAAGCTGTGGCCACTCATACTGACAGTACATCTACATCTTACACAGAAAGGCAGCAAAGTCTACCCCTTAAACTCTACCCTCCACTCTCAGTGGCTTTCAAAGGCATCTACAAATGGTTAGTGACTACCAGATCCCAGAGTGGAGTCTAAAGAACATATTTACATTCACAGATCGATATTTCACATGCAAGGGAGATTTACTTTTTCTCACTGTAAAGAAAACAGAACAAAGGGCAGAGATCACAGTGTTCAGCCAGAAAATAAGAGCAAGTTCTGCCCAGGATCCACATCAAATACCAGCTGGAAATAAACACCAAGCTATACTACTCCAGTCAGCATGGGGTGAACTCAGCCTAAACAGTTCTGACAGGGTGAGGTGGAGGACAAGATAAGGAAAATGTAACTGCTTGGGCTCACTGCCTTGGTAATAAGAGTTTCCAGATGGCATAAGCCATGACCACTTAGTTGCCACATCACAGCCAACTACTAAATATCTAATCCATCCCACTGGGTGCTGTGAAACACTGAGCAGAAAAAGAAGGAACTGGCACATTTCCACAGCATTACAGTTTCAATGATTTTCCTAGCTGCTGCTAGCAAATTGTTTTCCCAGTTACTGCTCTCTACTGTAGCAGCTTCTCAGAAAGTCATAATCTTACTCAGTATCTTTCAGGGAAGCCTATTCCTACAGCATCTGTGGACAAACAACACTCAGGTGTGCTTCTGAATGTAGGCAATTTTCTTTGTAATAATCCAAGATCTTCTAAACCAATGCAAAGGCCACTAACATCACAACCCCGGCGCCCGCCTTCTGCTGTACGTACTCTTTAGTCTCATGAGGGCTGGGATTAGGCACAGCATCGGTCAGACGCAGTTCAAATTCAGCACATCGCAGATGGGCCTCCTTGTAGTGTTGGATGAGATCATAGATGCTATCAAAAGTGAGGTTATCAGTCAGATAATATTTCACAGTGTCCCCATCACTTGAAGAACGGATCCGGCAGTGCTGGACTCTACCAGATCTCCTGGAGAAATGAAGAGGGATTAAAGAAAGGAAAGGGGGTTTTTTTTGACTGCTTTTCTTCTTCTGGTGAGTTTCTTCACCCATTCCTCTTCAATTAGTTGTTGAGCTTCCAAAGAAGCAAGAAATATGTATCATCCTGTAAAAACACTAAAGAACAGCAATACAAATCCTGACAAGACTACAAGACCACAAGTAGTCAGTTTCTAGCTACTCAGGTTTAAAATCTGACAAACAGCTCCCTGCAACATTTGCTCTGGCAGCTCTCTGGGTGAGAAATACTACTCCTTAACAAAGTATTCATTGATGCACCATTCCTCATAATGTCCCAAGCAGAAGAGGAAATACCCACAGATATAACAGCCAAGCAAACCCCACGTCCTGAAGATTCTTTGCTTTACCTCTAGAGGATCTTTTCATTGTAAAGATCAATCTCTGTTAATAAAGGTTCACTGATGACTCCAGCTTTTTGATGCAAAACCCAGTTATTTTTCACTAAGTTAGAAGATCACACCGTGGCCCTCTCATTGAGGAAATAATAGATTCCCTGTGTTGCCAGAGCACTAGAAAAGCTGGAGTGGGGGGAAAATCAAAACAGTCAGTCCTCTCCGGGCAAAAGAAAACCTCTCTGTCCAAACACACTGCACTCAAGTTTCATTTGGAAAGTTTAATTTAGTCTTTCACAAGCCCATCAAGAACATTCTAGTAATTTTATAGCAACATTCTTGATTCCATTGCCTCTCAGCTGTAAACTGCATACTTGAAAAATTCTCATGTTTTTACGTAAACCAGACAAGAAACAAAGCCCACACAACATTTTGACAACAATCACCATACCAGAATGACAAGGTGCAGTCTTCGGGGAAAGCTTCACTTTCCCTAACCAGGAACGTCCCATCCTTGCCACCCATTTCAGCACAGTATTCCTGCAGCAGTTTCTCAGCAGTTGTCCTTCCCTCTTTCATTTTTCCATGGAACCATTTCTCTTTTAGGTGCAGTTCAGTACGTTTCACCTCCTAGACCAGAAAGTAAGAATTTTTACAGGGTATTTCTAATCCTATAGTTTCGAAACAAACTGCTTGCTATTGATATAACAATCTACTAACAGAGTTGCTGGATTACCTTGGCAAAGCCCCTTTTTAAAGTATTTTTAAGAATACTGAACTGCTGGAACATGCCCAGAAGGAAGGCCATAAGGATGAATGGAGGGCTGGAGCAGCTCTCCTGCAGGGACAGGCTGAGAGAGTTGGGACTGATCAGTCTGGAGAAGAAGAGACTCCAAGGAGATCTTATAGTGGCCTGAAAGGGGGTCTACAGGAAAGCTGGGAAAGGGTTGTTTCCAAGGGCTGTGAGTGGTAAGCCCAGGGGGAATGGTTTCAAGCTGGAAGAGGAGAGGTTTAGACTGGAAGTCAGGAGGAAAATTTTCACAATAAGGGTGGTGAGACACTGGAATGGTTGCCCAGGAAGGTTGTGGATACCCCCTCCCTGAAAGTGTTCAAGGCTAGATTGGACTAGTGAGGGGTGTCCCTGCTCATGGCAGGGCAGCTGGAACTAAATGATCATTAAGGTCCCTTCCACCTGAACCATTCTATGAATCTACAAGTCTGACATGGATCCTTTCCCATTTCAACACTGAAATTAAAACTACACATCCGTAGACGCTGAACAAACAACAAAACAGAGACATCACCTTTGATGAATCTTCCTCAGCATTCTGTTCTATATCATCACTGAAGGAAAGCTTTTCATCAGCGATAGCACAGTAATGTCGAGTCCACTTCTAAAAGTTCAGAGAGATTAAATCCATTAAAAAGAGAGAGGAGAACTCACAAACCACTATTTCAGAACAAGAAGCAACAATAAAAACAATATCTTTTTCTCCTCCTGCTCGACTGACAACACTTCTTACACAAATACTCAGGAAATTCACGTGAGCTTCCAGGATAACTGCAGCAGACGTCACCTAAATGATACCTGTTCAATCGTGTCCCACATGTAGAGTTCTCCTTGTTGAGTTTTTTCTTCTTTCTTGTCTTCCAAGTTCACATCGATGTCTCCCTTTGGCCCCAGCTTTTTGTGCTTTAAAACGAAACAAAAAACCCCACACAATTCAGACACTGACATAGTAAATTCATATAAAAATCACATAAATGTTATATAAAACTTCCCATCACAGAATCATTAGGGATCGGAAGGGACCTCGAAAGATCATCCAGTCCAATCCCCCTGCCACAGCAGGATCACCTAGACCAAGTCACACAGGAACACATCCAGGTGGATCTGGAACATCTCCAGAGAAGGAGACTCCACAACCCCCCTGGGCAGCCTGTTCCAATGCTCCAGTACCCTCCCTGGGAAGAAGTTCCTTCTGATATTTAG
>VZRI01008483.1:0-10110 GCA_013397515.1 Upupa epops | reverse complement strand
GCTCCCTCAGCCTTTCCTCATAACGTAGCTGTTTCTACTTCCTTCATCATCTTCACTGCTGTATGCTGGACACCCTCCAGCAGCTCTGTGTCCTTCTTGAACTGAGGGGCTCAGCACTGGACACAATACTCCAGACACAGTCTCACCAGTGCAGAGTAAACGGGGAGAAGAACCTCTTTCAATCTGCTAACCACCCCCCTTCTGATCCACCCCAGATTATTTGAGTGAACACAGTACTACTGTAAACATTGCCCTCCATTGTACAGGCTGCTTCTGTCAGTACCATAACAGCAGCAGTTTCACAAGGCTTTATGCAACTGGGCTGGAATTTCATTACAATTTGAGTCTCACAATAAATGTTAAAAATTTAGTAGTAGAGATATCATCCAAGCCATGAATAACTAGATTTATATGAGCTCAGCATTCTTTAGAGAACAGAAAACATGAAGTGACACATAGCAAGGAACAAGGGTAAGACAAGGATCCCTCTGCAGGGAGCAGAATGTAAAGAATAAAAAAGAGAAAACAAGATAATAAACTAAAATTAATGAGAAATACTCTATGAAAAATGAGTAGAATGGAAATCTTGCATGAAGAAAAGGGATAAATTCTACTTTCTTGAGACTGTTAACAAAAAACAGTGGCTCAAGGGTCTAAAGTTAACATGAAATACTCAACTGCAGTTAATGATGGGATTAATTGCCTCATGTCTAGTAGTTCTCAAGCAGAATCAGTTCCGCATAATCGACTGTAGGTAGGGTTCAATTTGACAGGCTTATCTGAAAAATCCCACAGGTCCCTAAAGAAGGAGTTGCCTCTGTTTACAGACAACTTTTTCTATACAAAAGCCAAATAATCCAACTAGCTCCCTGGCAGGTGCAGATCTATTTAAAGACTTTTCGTCAGGATAGAGTGATACGGACATCGTTTTGTGGGGACTCAGAGTAGCCTGTAATTCCCTTTATATCCGATCTGTCATGTTATTATTGATGTGCCAATGCAACTGCCCTCTAAGCATCTTTTAGTGCGGTGCTCTTATTTCCAGCCTTGCAATCGAATGCTGTGTGCTTAGTTTTATCTACCCTTATTTCTTCTCTTCAGAAGTATAATACATAGGACACAGCACGGCTACAAGAGCTGGAAAACTGAAGCATGAATAAACATATCAATTAATTTTAGTACATTAAATTAGGATTCTCCACCTAATTATGCTTTTCTACTGCAGTTTCAAACAGAGGTCTTTCAGCTTTCTGCCTCACGCTGTTGTACACCAGTACTAGGTACGGCACCTATACTACCCACAAGGTAAGATACTAACAGCGAGTGTCTTCTAACAGGAGCATCGGTGTGACTCACAAGTGGCTCAAGTGCTGCATATTTAAATCAGACTAAAATAGTAACCTGCCATCCCTTGTAAAGTTTGCAGGTAAATCTGACAGCTTCAGTGTGCTGCCTCTAAGTGCTCTGGGTTTTCACTCGAATGAGAGGCATTCTTTGAAAAAACAGTAACACAAACCTAACTTTCTATTCAAGAAGATGTTTTTATTAGCTTTACGCATTTTAAGAAGTCTGTGATAAACTTCTGCAGCAGTGAAACTGCTGAAATTCAGCAGCAACATTTCAGGTGCTGGAAGACCTTTGGAAAAGAATTGATCTTTCATCTGGCACTTGAACTAGCAACACTTAACTGCAAAGAAAACCAATAACAAGCAGTTTAATAAGTGGTTTTACAGAGCTCCATACAATATATCAGTTAACAGTATTCTGCTCCTCCTCTTGTTTTTTACCACCACACGAAGCAAACCTACCTTGATGATGATCTTTTCTTTCAGTTGAGTTGGTGATGGCAGCTGATCTGCACTGGCTTCAACAGGCTTTGTTAAAAGCTGATCCCCAAATACTTCCTTGAACACTCTGGCCATGTATCGCTGCTGCTCCACACTACAGTGCTCCTCAATGGACAGAATGACTGGGTACCTTTGATACAGAAAACAAATTGAATGAAGAAGAGTTTCTTTCTGCTACAACTGGTAGCTTAGGAGACATCATCTGAAGTCTCATAGTTCAGGTTAATCAAAGAAGATCTAAGCAAGGACATGGAACAGTTTTGGGGTACTCACCACCTTCCTTACCAGCAAACTGCTAGTATATAATGAGACTTTTCCTCAAAACTGAATCTATTAAAGACTCATATTTGGCAATGATGAAGACTACTGGAATGTCACAATTCTCTCATTTGATTTTACTCTAGATTACAGAGAAGTTCAGGAAGGACAAACTCTATGAAAAGGGGCTTAAGGAAAATGAATCTAAACTTACTCAGATGCAACAAAAGCATGCTCTTTGATTGCATGTACTACGTCATCAAATTTGATCTTTGTTGTCCGTGTCCATCCATGGTAAATGATGGGTTTCCCGTCAGGACCATCCCAGCAATCCACTAGGGAAGATAATCAGTGGATAAAGGAATAGACCAAGTAGTTACTTAAATAACTCTAGCTGAAAGAATACATCCAAAACCTCAGTGTTTCACATACTGTGTCACAGACTTAAATGTTTTAAGCAAAGACTCTTAGATGAATTTCTGTTTCTCACAGAGGAAGTTAAGGTCCCTTAAATAAGAGCAATACAAATAAAATGCAGTATCCTATTTCCCAAGCACTGTCAGGTGCTAATCTGGAAAGAATGAATTCAGGCAGCTGTATTATCAGTCTACTAGGGATAAATACAATCCAGGTGGCAAGAGGACAAGTTCTTTCTTTTGTTGATTTTGTTGATAGCCGAACTGCACAGGAAGTAGCAGCTCATTTTATTCAGTAACTGGTGAAATAACACAAAACTGAAATGAATCTTTTCAATACAGCACACAAATGCAGAGATGGAGATGTAAATGCACAAAGATATCAACTGATTTACCTGCAGGGTGACAAATGGCAACACAATAGAGAAAACTCCGTACCTTAGGGGTGTTGGTATTACAATGAAGGCAAACTACACTACACAAGTAATTCCAGTTAAATCCTATGCTTTCTTATAGTAGATCCAAGGATAAATTTTTGGTGTGGAATAAGATAAGATTTAGAAAGACCTTAAAATTCCAAAGGAATTAGAGCAAACAGACAGGACAACAGCAAGTCATAAGACAAGGAACTAGGAATTTGGTGTTTTTCATATGACTAATTTCAACTTTAGTAAACAAACTAGTTCTTGATTTCAGTTCTTTTCTCTTTCTTGGTAAACAGAAGAACATCTACTAATATGGACACTGTGTTACAGACCACTCCACAGACTCTTTACTCACACTCAATACAACGACACCCCATTCTAAGACACCTGATGTAAGCCTCTGTGGATGATTCACTTCGAAGCTGGTCTCCTGTCAGGTATCTAAGGAGGAAAAAGAAATTGTAAGATGGGCTACTAATTTCATGATTCATAGATTCATGGATGATTCAGGTTGGAAGGGACTTCAAAGATAATCTAGTTCGAACCCCCCTGCCATGAGCAGGGACCCCCCTCACTAGACCAGGCTGCTCAAGGCCCCAGCCAGTCTGACCTTGAACACTTCCAAGGAGGAGGCAGCCACAACTTCCCTAGGCAACCTGTTTCACTGTCTCAGCACACTCATTGTGAACTTCCTTCTGACTTCCAGTCTCAACTTCCCCTCTTCCAGCTTGAAACCATTTCCCCTGGTCCTACCACTCCAAGCCCTTGGAAACAGCCCCTCCCCAGCTTTCGTGTAGCCCCCTTCAGGTACTGGAAGGCTGCTCTAAGATCTCCCCAATGTCTCCTCCAGGCTGAACAGCCCTAACTCCTAGCCTGTCCCCATAGGAGAGGTGCTCCAGCCCTCCACTCATCCTCATGGCCCTCCTCCGGATGTGTTCCAACTGTTCAATATCCTCCCTGTGTTGAGGGCTCCAAAACTGAATGCATTACTGCAGGTGGGGTCTCAAGAGAGCAGAATACAGGGGGAGGATCACCTCCCTCAACCTACTGGCCACACTTCTCTTGATGCAGCCCAGGATGCAGCTGCCCTCTGGATGGCATCCCTTCTCTCCAGCGTGTCCAACACACCACACAGCTTGGTGTCATGGGCAAACTTGCTGAGGGGGCACTCAATTCCACTGTTCATATTGCCAAGAAAAATTTCAAGCATGTATGTTGTATTTTTGGGGTATTTTTCATTTGCAAAGGAAAAACTGGCCCTGCTGTACCCAATGCTATCAAATTTTTGAATGGACCAAACTGTAGAAGGTTTAAGGCTCAATCTCAACATCAACCAACTCTGACACATCTCTAGTGAGAGAATCACGAGCTTTGAAACATAACTAAACCTTCCCATGCAGAGGCATAATGGTGTTGGAGGGTTATGGAGGGAATTTAGAGGGACAGCACATCCTATACTTCAAATATACCTATTAACTATCCACTTTAACTCATTCCTTGCAATACTGCATTTGTGCATTTCTCTCTCTTTACAGCTTCCTTTCTTTTTATTACTGTGCTAGATGAGAAAATTCCCTTTGTGTAAAGACAGTTCAAATTCATCATCACCTTGGTTTGTACTTTGGCTAAAAAGCTTGTGCACCACAGATTGTCATGGAAAAGGGCAGGTAGCTCAGGTACTAATTACAGAAATCAGCAGCTGAGTAGTAGTCGTAAGATTCTAAAAACAGTAGCAACAAAAATATAGGCTCCAGGTCTTCAAAGTTCTGGCTGCAAAGCAAACCCAAAATAACAAAGAAGAGCATGGACCGCAAATTGCACTCTGCCTCAGGCACCTCCATCTGTTCTAATCCTCATCATTCAGAGAAAGACCATAAATAGCCAAGACCCAGTCAGCAGAAGTGCTAATTTAAGGCCTCCATATTCCTCTTCTGCTCAGGACCATCTTTTCCACTTTGTGACTCTGTGAACTGTCAGAGTAACTATCAATAGCACACGCACTGCCTCCTTTTCCACTGCAACAGATCCACAGCCCTTCAGATTACACTAACAGAATGAGATCTTCCCACAGACCAAGTCAGGTGCTTATGCTACTCTTCTGTTCAGGTCCAAGTAATGCTGACACTAGCTGAACAAGGTAGTTGGTGCTCAGGAAAAAATGGAAGTTCCTTTGCTAACTTTTAATTTCTGAAGCAAAGAGTTTAATCTCAAGATTTCTTTTGTGTTTTGGAACAGGATTCAGGGTCTGGGCTTTCTGGAAATAGAGCTTGGTTCTATCTCAAAACCTCTACAATCTTAAGAAAGAGGAAAAAAGGAGTCCCATACACTGTATTTGCCATCGTTACATCACATCCACACAATATATTTCTTCCATAATTTAGAAGTATAAGTCTTTCTGTTTGAACTGGGATAGACAATGGGGCTTTGGTAACTTACGTGTTATGAGAGGAAGAAATCCAATAGTGGGACAAAGGATTATTCATGGCCTGCGCATCTACTGAATCATACTTCTCATCCCAAATACTGTTTTCTTTTGCAAAAAGGTAAGTGAGGAACTACAAGACAAAGAGAGAGATCAAATCTAAATGTTTTTTACCCTACAAGACTAGAAGAAACTCAGCTACGCAGCAAAAGCAACACAGAGGATGTGTCAAGCAATTGACAAACAAGGAACTAACAGTGAAAGGAAAAAACCTCTACAAGGAACTATTTAAAGTATCATCTTACCTCATCAACAAAAAGGAAAGGTTCAGCAGTTTCTCTCATAGTGTCATCAATGAACTTCGTCATTCGTTCTCGGACTTTAGTGATATCTTGTGCCCAAGATTCCTTCAGATAGTAACAGTAAAAAAAACTTTAGACATGGTGTTATTCTAAATGAAATCAAACAGGGAACAGAGACCTCAGATAAGATTTGCTTCTGTCTCATCTGGCTAATTTAAGACAATATATTTCATTGTGCCTACATATGTTAAGAGTTCCCTCAATGATGTCTAAGGGGGGAAAGAAAAGATCTCCATCTAATGAGCTTTATATACATTCGAGGCCTCCAACAAAGGTATTACCTGTAAATCTGTATGCACAGACAGAAGCAAGCTGGTGTCCTTGAAGGATATGCCTTAACTATAATCTCTCTCATGTCTACGTGCAATCTCAAAATCCTTTTAACACAGTGAAATAGGGATAGAAAAAAAGTAGCAAGTTTATACAGAAGGTCTATGTCTTACTTTTCAATCATATTTGCAATCCTGGAGCTGAGCAGCTCCTGGCAAGTATCACACAGTTCTCCTACACTGTCCATGCTAAATAACATTATAGAAGACCATGAAGATACTTCTCCAATCCCTGCCTCCATCCTTATCTGTTTCCTGGTCTGGAACATCAAACTGGATCAATTCAGTAGAAAGTTACCTTTGACTTGAATCATAGAATCATTAGGGATCATAAGGGACCTTGAAAGATCATCCTGTCCAATCCCCCTGCCACAGCAGGATCACCCAGACCAGTGCAGGCAGTTGGTTCAGCTTTTTATGTAACCACTGCTGAAACTGGGCCATGGCCCAGACATTACCCCAGAAGTATCTACAATGACAGCTATAGTCTTTGACATCCATCCAGTGGTTATTTCTAGCTTTGTCTGTCTACCTACATGACTGGAGACCTGTTAAAACCTTGTTTATTTTGTCCTCCCTCTCCTCCTCAGGTGTACCTCAAAGTTTTCATACACAAGACAAATAATACCTCTTGTGAACCTGAATAACAGCAAAGAAGGAATCTTTCCAAGGCCTAGTATCACAGCTGACATCCATCATAATCCATGACACATCACGTTTCTTTTTAATGAGCACAGAATTCTGTGAGACAACCTCAGGAAAAAGAACTCGGAATGTCTGCAACCTTCTCACCTGCTGCTCATGTAGTAGGAATCTCTGAAAGTCATGGAGATGAACTGCTGAAGCATCGGGACGGTCAGTATTTCTTTAAAAAAAGAAAGGGAAACTAAAGCTAAAGATATGAGAGAGTAAATGTCATCAGATGTCAGAGCAGAAAATTACATGGATTTGCGTCTTGGATTTACAGTACAAATGTAAATCTGCCAACACCAAGACACTTCTATTATAACTGTGATGAAATTTAGGCTTGTAAAGTTGTATTATCTCATTACTCTACTTTAAGCCTTTAAATAAAGTTTCCTGGATTCTTGTACTTTTGTTAGTGAATGTGCTTACTGCTTTGCAGCAAGACAGCAGCATTCACTTGAGAGGGATGGTGCTACGTTTAGTTGTCCTTTTAAATTAGAGCCACACTTCCAGAAATAGCTCCTTTCACATATTATTCAGATGATCTACTGTGGTCTCCTGAAAAAGGAGATCCATATTTTTAAAGGAGATTTATTATTTGTAACCTAGTCATCCTTGATCCATCCGTGTTTTTAACCCTTCCTGTTTCCCTTTATCCCCCTGGCCAGATTTAATTCTATACTTGCTCTTGCTTTTCTAACCTTCGTCCTGGCTGCATGGACAAGTCCTCTGTACTCCTCCCATTCAGCCTGTCCCTGCTTCCACTGCCTACAGACTTTAGGCTTTTAGATTTTAGCATCGATTCACAGTCAAAATGTTGGCAATGTCGATGATCTCCTTTCCCATGCTGTCCGCATCATAGTTAAAATATCAGACCCATTAAGTAAAAGATGCAGAACCTGTTCCTAACAGCATCCTGCTTAAGCTTAGGCAAAGCAGCACAACAAGAAACCCCCTAAAAAACAGTGATGTAATTGAAAAACTATCTGCAGCACTACAACCGTATGGAAATAGGAAAAGTAATAAAAAAGGAAGATTCTCACCCAAGAATGAACACAGAGGAATCCTTTTTGAATTCATCAAGAATCTTCAAGTAACCAAAAAAGACAAAAAAGGGGGAAAGGATAAATAACAAAAGAACATGCCATTTTTTGTCTCACTTCATCTACTAACATCCACTGATCTGGGAAGGGGAAATACCTGTCTAGAGTAGCTGCATACAAGTTGGCAAGACACATTCTGAATTAAATGACTAAGAAAAAACATTGTGCAGAGGCTGGCAACTGCAGGCCCTTCAGTGTGAACACACAGAACTCTCAAGCAAAAACCTTGCACCTTACATACACCATCAGTCAGGCTCCTGGGGAGTTTGTATTGTTTGATATCCCAGAAAGAAATGGAATTACACGCAACCCATCGCATTTACCCTTACGAACACCAGTCCTAAACTGCATCCAGCTTGGCACAGCATAGTTACAGAAGCTTATCAACTGATTCAAAGCAGTTCCTGAGCAAACTGAGGAGTTTCTCTGAAATGATCCATGAGGAGAATTAACAAGAGGTTAAGGAAGTCAGATGCCACCTTACTCTGTGTTTTACTCCTTGGCTTTCTGCTCACTGTAATTAACTAGACTTTCACAACCAACACCAAACCCCTGTCAGTAAATGAAGATTCTTAATTATTTCACAATTATTTCACTATCACTTTCAAACAGCACAAAAAAGCTCTACTTGCAAAAGAAACAGCACTGATTTTGACCATCAAAGCCTCTATTTTAGCAACCTCCAGCTGAATCAACAATGTTGTCAAAGACATTCACAAAAGTGATTTCAAATTGCGTGTTTTCTCAGTTTTAAAAGGTTCCTAAGTTTCAGAATCACTAAATGCTTGAGGTTTCCATCAGCTTCACTTATGTGTGCAATGAATACATGGAAACAGTAGTCAGGCAGTTGCTCATATAAATTAGCTGAACTGTCATTCCGGTGCATCCAAGCAAAGTCTGAAGCATGGCTGGCAATGGACTCACCACCAGTAATCTTCAAGCATGAAAGTTTATGAGAACAACAGCTGTTGTCTGATGCTCAGGATACATCTCTGTGATTTACAGAATGTTCTTAGTGAGAAAGGATTAATACAAGTATGGAAAACCCCTGCTCCTACCAGTAAGGAGATCAGCCCAGCCTAATGACAAGGAATTCTACATCTTGAATCAACTCACAAGGAAAGGTCTTCCTAGAAACCCCATTATATCTGTGCACATCTCTACTACCAACACACAAGAGCAACCTGAATGACTTATTCATCCTCCTAAGCCAGTTGCTAATGGTGACTGTTGCCTACACCTCAAGTACAGTATTATACCATCCTCTGCAACAAGAATGGGGAATAAAGAAGATGCAGAACAAACAGAACAAAAAAATCATGAGCATTCACTCTTCTGACCAAGCGGCTGAGCAGCACCGACTGCTCACGAAGAAGCTTACCGATTTCTGTTGTTCAAACATGACTTTCTTGTAGAACAGATGAAATTGTTCAAAACTAAGCTCTTCCTTCTGAGCACCTATTTCCTACAACAGAAAGTAACACACAGTTTAAAATTCCCTAAACTACATTTGCCCAGCAAACAAGTTATTTACTCCAGATGCCACCCTCTCATGAATTCTGTTCTACTCCAGCTTCATTTGTTTTAATCACTTGGGGTTTTTAAATTTTAATTTGTTTTAAGAATACAAACAATTAAATAGATCCTTGGTTTGTGACATGGTGCTCCTAGCCCACATCTTCGGTTCTAAATAAAAACAGTATATGATCAAGGAATAAACTCTTGAATGTGTGCTAATATTAATAACTTCTAGAGGTCTTTTCCATTCCTACAGGAATTTTAAGCCTCTCCACCTTTTCCTGCCTTCCCACTCTCCACCCTTGAAGCGCAAATGCTTGATGCTGTTGCTCCACATACCAACGACTAGATGAGCACTACCTTGCTCTCAGTACCATAGTGGAAATGGAGTCAGTGTACAGAACCACAGAATAATCGTCATGGTTTGAAAGAATCTCCTAGATCCCTGAGTCCAACCATCTCCCCAAAAACCTCAATACCTGAGAGACTGAGAAAACACAAAATAACCTCCTCCATGCTGCCACTCGAGCAGGTCACAAAGCACTGTGTCTATACACGTCTTAAATACGTCCAGGGATGGTGAGTCAACCACTTCCCTGGGAAGGCTGTTCCAGTGCCTCACCACTCTTTCTGTAAAGAATTTCTTCCTAAGATCCAATCTAAACCTCCCCTGCCTCAACTTCAGACCATTGCTCTGTCAGCAATAACCAAGGAGGAGAAGCCAAAACCCACCTCTCCACAAC
>VZRI01008482.1:52874-71866 GCA_013397515.1 Upupa epops | reverse complement strand
ATTGCCTTAATCAGTGCGCTTTTATAGGGTTTTACAGGGTTCACATGGCATTAGCAAAACTACTGTTAGCTAAACTAACTTGACCATGCGTGTTTACTTCCATATGAATGGTTATATGCAGATCTGCACACGCCTCTACGTTGGTGTCTCCTCCCCATTCTGCGGTCAGCACATCTTGCTTATCATCCTCATTCTTGTTATTCCAGGAGGCTTCAAGGACATTGCCTCTGGGGCCGCAGGTTGGGTTGTGCAAATAGGCCTTGAGCAAAATATCGTGCCCTTGATCCGCTAGGATATTCTCTACACAAGTAGACAGTTAGTTGAGGAGTCTTGTTCTTCCCCTACTTAGTACACAGTGTATCTATTTACAATAAAGTGATGAGCTCTGCTACGTGAAGATGATGTTGGAGGCCTGCTGGGAGGATTTTAGGGATTCCAGAATCTGAATAAATTCACTTAGGAATGGATAAACAAGTGCAGAGTGAAAAAAGACTTCTCAGGCTTCCAAAAGCAAAAGTCTTTAAGATTTGTACTGAAGTTGCCTAATGATTTCTTTTATATCTTATGTGCCTCCAAAGTGCAAACTATATTTGCAAATAGTATGAAGTAATAGAATCACAGAATCATTTAGGTTGGAAAAGACAGCCAAGATCATTGAATCCAACAATTAACCCGCCTATCCCAAGGCCACCACTAAACCCTGTCCCTAACATGACTTCAAAACACACCCAGGAATGTGGCGATGTTTTCATTTAGTCTTTTCCTTATTTGTTCCCTCTTTGAGGATAGATTTCTCTTGTGAAAGTTCTGTGTGAAATTGTTCACTCTAGTGTCAATATGAGCCTGCAAATATACTTGGGCTTTTTGTTTTTGCTTGGGTGTCCAAAGAAAAGCATTTTTAAATTTCCTATTACTTAAATTCCCCACTGCTGCACTGCCTCTTGCTTAGCAGTTGTCTAGCATGATCAGAAAGAATTGGAAGGATTAGTAGATACAGAAATGTAGTTTCATTACCACTGAAACTGATGGTGGTGCAGACACATCCATGGTGAGGAGACAGGAGTTATCACTTGCAAATTGAATCATTCTACTCTAGACAGAACTTCTGTCCCCAAGAGTATCCATTTCATTTTACTCCTTGCCCTACAGATTTATTTGGTATTATTTGATCTGCCTGGTACAGTTTCTACTTGAAACTACACAGGAAAAATCATGCTCCTGGCACCCATCCTGGAAATGTTATTGTCTGGAATTAGTGCATCAGAGACACACTTTCACAATTGGAATATGCTCTGAATGAAATAAACTTGGAGAGTTCCTGAAGTGGAACTCATGTATGAAAACTGCATTACTGTTCAGAAACCGAATACAAGGATTTTTGCAACTGGGAATATAGATGTGCTGACATTATGCATGAGTGTGCCAACATGATAAATAACTTAGAGTGATAAATATTAAAATATAATTTTAAGCAGAAATACATTTTAAATTATGTCAGTACAGCAGTGAAAATTTTCCATTTCTATGATAGATATTTTCTTCCAGTCGTCGTACTGCAGATGTTTTGAAGTGAAGTTTTGATTGAGCTCAGCTCGCTTTGTTTTTGATAGGTTGTTTTCTGTTCCCTAAGCACCTTTTTCAAATCCCTGATAGGTTTTTTTAGTCATTTTGGGTCCATGGCAAACACTTCCAAAACATGTTATTGAAATCCTGTCTTCTCTGAAGACCTTGTGAAATTTTATCATCGATTATGATTGGGGTAGACTGGTATGACTTAGTGTGTGTTAAACAGATTAAAATGACAAGACATTCAGTATTACTAAAAACAACACAGGTGTTTGATTTTGACATTAAAGGGTCATACACTATTACATTTATCTTTATAATAATATGGGTATCCCACCACAGACTGGTGATTGATGAGTAGGAATATTCTTGCCTAATTTAACTATCCATTAATTGTGGTATTGACTAATTGTCAACTTCAGCAGGGAAATTTCTGAAGATTTTTATTTAGGTAGAACTTTTTTTTTCTATTTTTCAATATGCGTAAAATTATTTGTACTGAGCTGCTATTGTAGATGGGTGGACTGCCTAGGATGATTTTGAAAGTATGGTTTCTTTCAGAGCTGCACTTACGAACATCTTGTCACCTACCATCTGTCTAGATGTTTTCAGAGACACGATTACAAACAGTTGCTACATTACCTTTTCCCTTTGCAAATGGCTGCAAGTGTGAGAAATAATAGCTGTGAGTTTTGATGGTTTTTGCGGTGAGGCAGGCATAGTAAGCTTCTCACAGAAAAACAACAGACTGAAGTGCTTACCCTTTCCCTAACCTTTTCTCAGCACTACTAGGTGTTTCTTACGTAACTACCCACTTGGCTGAAAAAATATCTTGCCATTAGGAGAACTCACTGGAATGGGAATAACCGTCATGATATGTTTACTATGATAAATGAGCTGCTTGTAACAAGTGTTGGGTTTTGCGTGATCACACTGACTCTGATTCAATTTCTTATTCTCAGAATGTCACCAAAAGGCTGTTTTTTAAATTTAAGTGTATTAGTGTCAATCAGATTAATATTTGGGTGTGTAAGCTTTTACTTGAAGTACAGATTCTAATGCCTGGCATTTAAAATTTTCAGGCTGGCAGTCTTGGTCCTTTCAGCTGATTAACTTAGATGGGGCAATACAACTTTATTAGGTATAGAATTAATTGACATGGAGAACAGGAAGGCCAAAGAATATAATCTGTATCTCTTAACACCAAAACTGGCTTTGGGACTAATGATATAAACCTCTTATATGACTTCAATGACAGTGAAAGGGGTCATTGAAAAACAAATCTAAGAAATTAATGAAAACACATCCCAATCATTAAGAGAAGGCAGTGACTCAGGTTCATGGTTTCACTTGGGGTTAAGGAGATTTACACCATAGGTCCACATAAAACTCAAAGTTTACTAAAATTATCAGATTCCAAATTCAGAAGGAATACAGAGGAGGGCCACGAGGATGATCAGAGGGCTGGAGCACCTCTCCTGTGGGGACAGGCTGAGAGAGTTGGGGCTGTTCAGTCTGGAGGAGAGGAGGCTCCGAGGTGACCTTACTGTGGCCTTCCAGTATCTGAAGGGGGCTATAAAAAAGCTGGGGAGGGGCTTTTTCAGGTAGCGACAGGACTAGGGGGAATGGAGCAAAGCTGGAGATGGGTAGATTTAGACTTGATGTTGGGGGTAGGAAGTTCTTCATCGTGAGAGTGATGAGAGCCTGGAATGGGTTGCCCAGGGAGGTGATTGGAGCCCTGTCCCTGGAGGTGTTTAAGGCCAGGCTGGATGAGGCTCTGGCCAGCCTGATCTAGGGTGGGGTGTCCCTGCCCATGGCAGGGGGGTTGGAACTGGATGATCCTGTGGTCCCTTCCAACCCTGATCCATTCTATAACTCCTTCCCAGGGAGGGGGATGGGGTGCTGGAGGGGGCTGCCTGGGGGGTTTGTGGAGTCTCCTTTTCTGGAGATGTTTTAAACCTGCCTGGACCTGGTTGGGCTGTCCTGCTGTGGCAGGAGGATTGGACTGGATGATCTTTCAAGGTCCCTTCCTATCCCTGATGATTCTATGATTTTATAAGGCACAGAGATCATTAAGGTTTTTAGATGTCCAACTCAGAGAGTAGAGGAGAGAAAAAGGCAAAAGGGAGAGAAGATATTTAAGAGGTCAGACTACCACTGAGGACTGCAGCCTCTGTCTTTCCACCCCAGCCTTGCTCCTCAGCTCTGCAGATCTCTGGAGAAACAACTTTGTTTCTCTGGCCCTCTTCTCTGTTATTTTCTTGGCATAGTCTGCTTCATGGATGGGGGGGGTGGAGTGTGGTGGTGGTGACAGGTGATCAGTCCCTCTTTGCTTCCTCAGCTTTGCAGATTTTTGATTTCTCCAGAAGTCTTTTTGTCAGACTTTCATCCTGGTTGCATTCTGGGGAGGGCTGATGGTCATCCTGCACAGTCTGCCTGTCCTCAGTACGTAAGCATAGTTTCGCAGATAGACTGGCAGAGCTCCAGTGCCTACTTGTGGCACAGTGCTGATCTCTTCTGCCAAGTGCAGGCTTCTCCCACTACCTCGCTCACAAATTGTCTCCTATTTGCTTACATTAATTAAAACCATCTTGCTTGTTGATGATCAGAGTCTAACAACTTGCTTCTGCTTTTCCCAGAGTAGGTTGACTATACGATGTGTTTGGGTGCTTTTGTGTGGTCTGTGGAAGACTTTTATTCCTTCTGTACAAAATATCACTCTTTTAAAGTTCAAAACACGTTTAAATTATTAAAATTCCAGAGGATTTTAAAGTGCAAAGCTAGGCGTATGTCAACAATTAAGAAAAATGATGATCTGTGATTTGCTTCTAGTCTTTCACTGTTGCCCTGGTGTCATGTATTCTTGTTGTATGGGGAAAAAAAACCCAAGAAGTCCTTAACTACTTGAAGTTAATGTTTTAACTCAAACTTTCTTCTTAAAATGAACTATATTTTGGGGTTAATCTAGTGTTTCTGAAAATCATTCATCAACAAAGCAAACAAGGAAAGTTCTTTGGAGTTATTTCTGTGTTTATCTTTGAAGGGTTGTTTGCTGCTGCTGTTTTTTATCCAGTTCAAACTACATCTCTTTTCTTCATCTCACAAAAAGTAATCTGCAGAAAAAATAGATGCAAAAGAAGGAAGAGATACAATGTTTAATGGAGAATTCAAATTGGACAATCATAGTGACTGAAATGGATCTTTCAGTGTTTTCTGTACTGCCAAGTGTGAGTCGAAGCCATTTGGCTATTCTTTATACAACATTTCATTAAATCAAGGAATAAATAATACATTTGTTTAATGACTCATGGTTATTACAAAGAGAAAAAGAACTCTACAGTGTAGAAAGATGATTCTGAATGCTAACACACATTGCTGAAAAGACACATCAGGAACAGGAGCTGAGCCTTTCCAATAAAATGTAAGGTCCTCAGTGAAATGTTAGAAGGGACAGAGGCAAAAGCAGCATAGTTACACTGTTGTGTTTCTTTTTCTAGCTCAACAGTTTTAGGGAGTTTTCAGTGTGGCATAAGTTGGTTAAGTTTGTAACTTATAGTCATGTTACCTTAGGATCATGTAGCTACAGGATTTGTTAGGTTGGAGAAGACCTTTATGCATATTGAGTCCAACCATTAACCTAACTGTCCCAAGCCCAATGCAGTGTCCCTAAAATTCACATACACATGGCTTTTAAAGATATCCTAAAATTATTCAGTACTATATCAACTCTATAAGGAGAATACCTTAAATGTTGTAAGTACTATCTTGGTTTTGCTGGGACAGAACCATGGACCAGCCATAATCTGCAGGCCATCTGCAGTTTTGAGTCAGCCAGTGCAGCTGACCCCAACTAGCTACAGGCATATCCTATACCCTAAATATCACCCTCACTGTAAAGGGAGAATTTTGCACCTCTCCCTTTCCCCAAGAGCAGCTCTTCTGTCTGTTGTGGTTGCTGTGTATTTGCTTGACTGACTTTACCTGATAACTTTGTCTGCTTTATATTGGTATTAGTTTGTCTGTTTTTCATTTCAATGCTTTCATTTCAACCTGGGAAGGTGTACTACATGTATATTACATAAACGTATGATACATAATGATATATGCAGGCTATTTATATATGCATGTGGTTACTTGCAGTGTCAAACTGCGTTTTCTGTTTCCTGAATAGGGCGGTATCAGTGCACTCAGAATTCAATATGAAATGAACCGTATCTGATTCCTTTTTGAATTTCTGGTGAATAGAAATGTACATAAGTCTAGTGTAAGTGACCAATACTATTGGAAAAGTTTTGTGTGGTTCTAGTAAACAGGGATTGCGTTGCAGCAAATTGAAAATTTTGAGTTTCAAATTGTTTCCCTTTTGTTATCTTTTCTTTAGATTGAATCTTCATCCTTTGTATTTTTTTTTAGTCTTGCTCAATAGACTTTACATCTTTGAAGTAGAGCATTGTCAAAGCAGTAGACCGAATCAATATTTTATCAGCTCAGTAAGTGTTCATGTCAGAGAATGCCTGCTTTCTGGAACATCAAGCTTTATTCATTGTGATGTTTGGACGAAAATATCTTTTCCCAAATCTATTTTTAGGTAAACTTAGCTTCTGTTTTTGATGTGGTAAAGAATAAATTGGGCCTTATTCATGAAGCAGTTTGTCTCTGACCCGGTTTGCAAAGTAAATTCAATGAATTTTTCATGCTGAAATGACAATTTGTGATTATATAGCCCTCTGCACTTCTAGTACCTTTTGACCTTGATTTTCATTAATGCAGCTGTTTCACCTATGCTTAGCATGACACTGCTACTATGAAGTTAATATAAATTCTGTTTAGGGACTTTCTTGGAAAAGACTTTTGGAGGGCATCATGAACCTCTTGCTATCAGGAGCAGAGCTAACTACTTAGAGCAACTCTGGGACTTGTGCACGGTTTTCAATCTGTTGACAGGACCTTCACACCCTTTTTGGGCAGCCAGGCCCACTGTTTAAGCCCACTCCTTGTGGGGAGTTTTTTCCTTCTAGTAGGAATTTACCTTTCTATTTCACTTGAGTGTTGCCTCTACTCCTTTCACTGTGCATTTTCAAGAAGACAATGGCTTTTTTCATATAGATCCTCCGCAGCCATCCACTTGGTAATTAAAGACTGAAGTTAGATCCATTCGTTAACCTCCTCTTCTTCAGACTGAGCTGATACAACTCCTCTTATTTCTCCCAATACGTCATACTCTTGTGTGCTTAGGCCTCTCAGTAACCATGGTAGCAAGCCTCTGGATTTTTTCTGGGTTGGCAGTAACTTTCTGTGTTGTGCAGCCAAAGCTGACACAGTGCACTCAAAAGTGCATAATATCCACTTACTGAACAGTGCATGTTCCAAAGCACAGGCCTGGGAGACGAGATTCATTTCACCTTATGATTGCCATGTAAAGCAATCTAACTACAAATCTAGACTTCTAAAATCAATGAAGGGAGAGAATTCTTTCAAAGCGATTAATTGCATCTACATCAATTATTTCAGCAGGAGATAAATCACTTGGTGAATGTGTAGAGTGGTCTGGACCCACAGGACACAGCTATATATTAAGCAGTGGGGGTCCAAACTTTGCTCCAAGATTTGTGGTGTCTGATAGTTCTTTATTTCAAAGTATATGATGCTAGCAAACCACACCGTAAGTCTTCAATAAACTACGTGCATCCTCCTGCAAAAGCTGAGGTAAGCAGAACTAAGGAATTTGCATCTTCCTTCCAGAATCTGAAACTTTTAAATGCACTCAGCCTTTTTCTCATCATCTCATCTGTACTAGTATGGGTTTGTTCTGTTGAGGGCTAATTCCATCTTTTCATAGAATCATAGCATCATTAGGAACTGGAAGGGAACTCAAAAGATCATCTGGTCCAATCCTCCTGCCACAGCAGGATCACCTAGACCACGTCACACAGGAACATGTCCAGGTGGGTCTTGAACTTCTCCAGAGAAGGAGACTCCACAATCTCCCTGGGCAGTCTGTTTCAGTGCTCTGCTACCCTCACTGTGAAGATGTTCCTTCTGATATTGATATGCAATCTCCTATGTTCCAGCTTGCACCCATTGCCCCTTGTCCTCCAGTTAAGCCTTCATACAAGACTACAGGTTGGCCAAGCATGATTTCTCCTTGGTGAAGCCATACTGACTGTCCCTAACAACCCTCTTGTCCTTGATGTTCCAAGAGACAGTATCCAGGACAAATTGTTCTGTCACCTTGCCTGGGATAGAGGTGAGGCTGACCGGTCTATAGTTACCTGGGTCCTCCTTCTTACCCTTCTTGAAGATTGCAGTGACATTTGCTAACCATCAGCGCATAGGCACCTCTCCTGATCCCCATGACAGAAAAGATGACAGAGAGTGGTTTAGCAATGACTTCTACTGTTTCCCTTAGCATGTGTGGGTGCATCCCATCAGGGCTTATGGATTTATGTACATTCAGTTTGCTCAACTTATCCCTAACCCAGTCCTCATCAACCAAGGCAGGCTCCTCTCTTACCTTGACTTCCTCTGGAGCCTCAGCAGTCTGGGCTTTGATATCAGGACACCTCCCAGAAGTAGAGACGGAAGCAAAGAAGGTGTTCAGTATCTCTGCTTTCTCTGTATCTTCTGTCTTCAGAGCACCCAGCTTATTCAAGAGGGGTCCCACACTGCCTCTAGGTTTAGTATTACGTGCAGTGTATTTGAAGGAGCCCTTTCTGTTACCCTTGACCTCTCTTGCAAGGTTTAATTCCAAGGAGTCCTTGGCTTTCCTAGTTGCATCCCTACATTCTCTCACCAGAGCCTTATAATCACCCCAAGGAGCCATCCCCTCCTTCCATGACCTATAGACTTTCTTCTTCTTCTTCAGTTTGACCAGCAGCTCCCTGTTTAACCACACAGGTCTTCTGGCTCCCTTCCTTGACTTCTTTCCTGTCAGAATGCTCTTGTGTTGTGCTTCAAAGAAGTGGTCTTTGAATGTTAACCAGCTATCTTGGGCCCCTTTACCTGCCAGTACTCCTGTCCCATGGGATTTTCCTAGCAGTCACTTGGAAAGGCCAAAGTTGGCCCTCCTGAAGTTCAGGATTGTGATCCTGCTAGCTATTCTGTTCCTACCACACGAGACCCTGAACTCCACCATCTCATGGTCACTGCAACCAAGGCTGCCCTCAACCTTCACTGCTTCAACCAGACCCTCCTTGTTGAAGAGTACAAGGTCCAGCAGCACTCCTCTCCTAGTGGGCTCCTCCACCATTTGCATCACAAAATTGTCAGCAATGCACTGGAGGAACCTCCTGGACTGTGGATTTGATGTCTTACAGAACCAGTCGTTATCAAAGAAACCAAAGCCCTGTTTGTAATACCAGTCTTGTAGCCAGGTATTGAAGGAATGAGCCCTTCTATTCCAGCCCATGTCCTCACCCCGAAGTGGAAGTAATGAAGAAAATACAGTTTGTGCCCCATACTCTTTTACCAAAAGTCCCAAAAGGATGTTTTCTAAAAAACCTTTTCCATTTGAGAAGAGTTGGGAAGCAGACTACTGTTGTTTTGACATGTGCAGAACAGATGGAAGGGACCTGTAACTATCATTAAGTCCAATTTTTTGATTGATTAGAAGCTAAAGAATGTTAGGGCATTGTCCAAATATCTATTAAACACTGACAGACTTGGGACATCAACCACCTCTCCAGCCTCAATTGGCAATCTTAACAGCTGTCTCAGCAAAGGGCCCGGTGATTGCTTAGACATGGATGTTAAAATGCCAACTTACTCCTACATTGAACACTCAAGCACAGAACCTGCAAGAAAAATTTGTGGCTGCTGTGTTTTCTCTCTTCCATAGATACACAGAGCTTCAGCTCAAACCTAGTTGTTTTTAAAAGTAGTGATTCCCTGAAAACAGCACCATTAAAGCAGATTATTGATAGAGCTGTGAGTTTCTGGCTGAGAAGTGAAAAGGGCCTTTTGGAAAATTCAGCCAAGGCATTAGGTTTGCAAGTCTTAAAATCTTTACAGTAAGAAAGAGGACAACAGGGAACAAACACTGAGAAGCATCAAAATAGTTTCCACCCTGTAGACCACATACTATTAAATTTAACCTTTGTCTGTTTTTCTTGTTACACATTCATGTTTCCACAAACAGCATACATGAAAAACTTTCCAATTAGGCTTGGTCTGTAAACTTACAGGGTTCAAATAATCACTGCTCCTTTTTTCTTGTTTGTAATGACTTGTCCAGTTGTGTTTTTTACTAGGTATGCAGATTTTCGGTAGTTAATTTATAACAAACAGTAGTGACTAATTTTGGTAAAATTTGTTGAATATTTTCAGTAGATTTGATTGACTTTCATTTTCTTTAATTTCCTAAAATTATTAGAGTTTATGCTTTAAAAATTCCTCATCTGTTATGAAATATCATTATTACTTTTGAGACAGTCTCTTGATAATTGTTGAGAATCTACTCCTCAGCATGACTGAGAAAGAATTCCTCACTCACTAAGCCGAATTGACATCACAGGAGGAAGGAGATAACTCTGAAAATGTGATGTTAAAACCACAATTCTACAATATCCAAGTAGTCTTCCCTGCACATCTGAAACTTGGGTCTACTCTGATGTGGCACTTCATGCACTGTGTGTGGCTGTGGACAAAATGGCTGAGATTAGCCACCAAGTTGCTCATTGTTTTAAAAGCAGAAAATGCCTTGAACCTGATGTTTTAAAAACAGAAAATGTCTTGACTTCTATTTCTCCTAAAATCTTTTCTATCAAATTAAACTTAAATTTGGTCTAAGTGTGGGGTTGACAAGCCTACCTCAGTTATCAAATCTTCTACATCTGTTTGGAAGTCCTGGCTTAGCTCAGTTTTATTTTGTGGGAGAAGTTGTTGCTATGCTCTTTGTTTGAACATGGATTCCAAGAGTCATATTTATATCTCTTGCTGAATCAATTAAGTAGAAACAAAGAAAATGTGCTCTACTTCATCTAACCTCTTTGTATGAGCTTTCTCTTAGAAACTTATCACTGTCATGTCCCCTGACATAATGACACACCATTAGCAGCATTTTATCAGGGCTTTTTGCTATCTTTGAAAGGGAAACTGGAATCTGTTAAAGGGACTTTGTCAATTTACAGATCAATGCATTATCTCAATTTGTAGAATTAGTCCTAGTTCCAAACAGTGCCTAACATTGTTGAAAAGGGATAACAAAGAGAAAGTAACTGTTGTTCTCTTTGATGAAATCTGGGGTGGGTATGTCCTTTAGGATAGTCTGAGCCATTTTCTCTACAGGGCACTCATTGTAGATTTAACTTCACCACAATTAAGATACTAAGCCAGCAAAAGTAGCATTTATGTCTCTCCTCTCAAGGAGACCATAAAAGGCTATCGGTCATGTCAGACCACTACAATCTTTGTGTATCTTGTTTTTTTGGGTCATACAGTAAGGAACCCTGAGATTGCTCTAATTCCTTGCCGCTCTACTTGGCTGGTGTTTCTAGTATGAATCATCATGATTATGAATTTTAAATGGCTACTTTCTGTGAATGACATTACCTTCCTTTTGAGTATGTGCCAGAACACAGCTAAAGAACAAAACAAACACACAAAAAAAGAGGGAATTTCAAGGAAAAGGCAGTGAAGTCTCTCAAATTTGTTTTCCCTGTCACCCAGCTTCATTGTACGTTACCATTTCAGTGGTCCTGGGGTTGGTTGTTTTTTCTCCCAGAAAGTCAAGCTTTCAGCTTTGGAAGATGAAAGAGTAATTAGATTAGTCAGATCTACAGAAATTATCGCTAGAGAAATTGTCAATATAATGAAAGATAAAATGAATTGCTGAAAATCCACAGTCATGCCTGTTTGATATTTATAGATGTGGAGTTCTAAACTATGATATACTGAAGTAGACAAAGGAAAGATTTCTGTATGAAGGACAGCCTCTGGTGGCATGCAGCAGCACTATATCATCAAAGATAAATATTAGGAATGAAATGGAAATAATCCTGAAATTAATTACTAATAAATTATACCTAATTGTGCTGTCATCTGGAGTATTGTACAAAGTTTTCGTAAATAGGCAAAATGCAACGTTTCATTTTTGTGTTTAGGCTATAAAAATACATAAAGGAAATACATTGTAGGAATTTAAAATCATAAATAATGTAGAATAGTCTTTTGCAGAGGTGAAATGAAATTTTTCTTCATTGCTACGAAACTGAGCAACAATGAAAATTGTACTTATAGTACAAGATAAGGTTCATAATGAGAAATGCCTGATAAGAAGAGACTTCTTCCATTCTGCTGTCCTTCACAAGTGGTAAGATTACACTATAGCAGTAAAATATCCATAAATTTTCCCCTCTATCTATTTCTGAGTAGTTCCTGTATGCAATACAATTTTGTTGAAAGTGATATTTGCCAAGGAAGTAAAGATTAATTATACTAACATGGAGTGCCTGTACCCCACTTTGCCCTTTCCCATTTCACAGCCTGACTTGTGCCTTCCTTCATTTAACTGTACCTTACTGCCTGTTTTGATTATCCCAGGTTTTTGGCCTTACTTGCATTCCCAGTAGATCAATAGCATAGATCAGCTCAGAAAAAAGATGTTTTGGCAATAGCTATCGATAACCATCAGGTTACATTCTCTCCTATATGCAAATTTAGATTCCAAATGGGGCCATTTGGAAACACATAATCTTTTTGGTTGGAGAAGACCTTTCAGGATCATCAAATCCAACCTTCAACTCCACACTGCCATATCACCACTAAACCATGTCCCATGTATAGGTCTTGCACTGAAGAACAACCTCACTTTTCCACATTCACTAGTTTTTTCAAACATTGATTAGTTAATCTGAGGTGTCACTTAAAACCAAGATCATTTTAGAATCTTATTTAAAGCTAGCTAATTAAGATGAGTTTCAGATTTATTAAGCTCATCATAATAAGGAGATTGTTTTGATTAATCTAATGTTGCCTCTCTTTTTTTACTCTAAATTCAATATCATACCCAAGGAAAGAGTAAAAATTACTTGTTGACATTTCCACAGGGAATAAAAACAGCAGGGGCCAATTTCAGTTTGTCAAGCCAGTATGGCAATTGGGTTTTCCTCATGCTCTACTGTGCTTTTGCTTGGGAGTATTAACAAAGACCCACTCCTCCCTTGCATTCAGACCCAATATTGCATCCACTTCATGTGGATTTCCACAACCCTCTAATATTTTAAGTAGCTGTCCTTGCTTAGGTTGTCCCATGGTAGTAGCCAATGCTTCTCTATTTCTAACATTAAAAGTACAATGTTCTCTCAAATATATATTTGAAGGGAAACCCACCTAAGTTCTATCAATCTTCAGCTCTGGTAAGGACAGAAAACAGAAGGACCTGCTTTCCTCTGTGATCTGCCTTCAGGATGAAGGATTAAGAAAGCAAGTAAACAAATAATGAACTATAAAAGCATGAATGAACAGTGTAGAGCCCTTAATGCAGATTTTCAATGTAATCTTATAGACTAATAAGAAAGGCAATAATTCTTGTTTGTAGCCCATTTCCATTCGTCCTTGTGGGCTGCATCCACAAACTTTCAAGCAGACATTTTTTCAGGAAACTGACAAATTGTCCAGTCTCCGTAAAATAAGTTGGTGGTTTTTCATTTGACATGTGTGATGATGGGGGTGTATTTTTAAAGTTTTATGCTGCTTCATGCTCATCTGTTGCTTGTTTGAAAGTAATAATTGCATGTGCACAGGAATGACTTTCCTTAAGTGTATCTGTTTACTTTGCAAATTCCTAGGCTTACCATTAAGTCAAGGATCACTTATACATCAAAGTTTTGGCTATCTCTCCTTTTCCTTTGGTCTTACTTCCTTTTATTTTTGGTTTTGTTGGTTATTTCTTCCCTAATGGGTGAGAACAGGAGTTGGTTCTCTAGAAATAGGCTGTTTCCCTCTTCATATTTCCTAATATTTTGTTGAGTTTTTTTACATTTTACCTGTCATGTATCCAGCAGACTATTCAGTGTGCTACAACTTCCTACATTCATAATTTCCACCTCACTGGAGGCTTCAAAAAGACTATAAGGCATATTAACGTAGCTCTTAGCAGTGGCTAAGCAATCTCAAAACAACTGTTACATCTTTGATGTCAAGGAAGACTTTCAAACTATCATTATAAGGCAAGCATAACAGTTGAAGTTCAAGATTTTGAGATGGAAAAAAACCAGATCAAAGGAGAATTTCCCTTGTGTCAGTCATCACTCATACCTCATTGCTCCATACTTTATTGCTCCATACTGTGTTCTTACAGGAGCTATTGAGCTTCTTTCCTCCCTGCTTTGCTGACATATATCTTATGGCTACTAACTCCAGCCTCTTTTTTTCAGACTGACAAATGTAATTAAGTTAAACTCAGCAATTTTTCACAAGGTATTTGAAATTTGTTACCTGATATGAAAAAACTCTGTGCAAAACTGCTTTTTCCATTTGAATCAGCTGGTCTAAAACATACAGTTTAACTCCATTCAAAATATGACCTCCATATGTTCTTTTCTAATGGGGATCCCTTGAATGATTTGCTTGTATCAGAAACTGTGTGGCCAGCAGGAGCAGGGAAGTGATCATCTCCCCTGTGTACTAGGCATTGATGAGGCCACACCTTGAATAATGCTTTCAGATTTTGGCCCCTCACTCCAAGAAGAACATTAAGATGCTGGAGCAGGTTCAAAGAAGGGCAATGAGCTGGTGAAGTCTGGAGTACGAGTCCTCTGAGGAGAAGGTGAGGGAAGTAGTATTGTTTAACCTGGAGAGAAAAAGGCTCAGGAGAGAACTCTTTCCAACTATTGAAAAGAGGTTGTTGCAAGGAGGTTGGTCTAGGACTAGATGAAACAGTTTCAACCAGGAGAGGTTCAGATATTGAGAAGATTCTTTCCAGCAAAAGGGTTGCCAGACATTGGATTGGATACTTTGCCCTAGTGGTGATCATATAAACCAGGACTATTATATTGGAACCTAACAAGACAATTGCATTTGGTCTTTTGCTACTAGTTGTATACAACCTTTAGAGACCTATTTGCCAATTGGATAATGAATGACTATTGGAATACAATCTGGCACCTAGTTTGCAATAAATTGGGCTGTCCTACCATATTCTGTGAATCTTAGAACAAGACAATTACCTCCTAGAGCATAGTAACTATTTACCACTTTCCTTAGATGGTAATTCTTTAGGCCTAAAATGCAATTAGTTTAATAGTCAAAGTGTTTGAAATAATGTACCACTAAAATGTTGCTTTTAGCACCAGATACAGATGTCTCTATTTGTTTGGTATGGGATGGTAGAGAGACAAAAGTGATGCAGTGTGATGCTTATCAATGTGATCTCTTACATGAATTACCCCCAAATCTAGTGAAGATGCTTTGGAGAAAGCTGCTTTGAACAGTCGAGGTAAAACCTGGGGCAGAAAGGACAGCTAAGAGCTGCACACAATCATGGCTCCAACACATGGGTTGGATCTCTTTCAATTTACCATTGCACAACATCCATGAGGCTACTTTAAGCAATTTCACAGACTAACTCTTCAGAAAACAGTCAGGAACACTGTTGGAGAGACCTATTAGAATGAGGCTTTGCAAAATGAGACAGTCAGAAGGTCTGTATTAGAAGAGAGAAAGAAGAATGTTTTGAGGTCAGGAAGGAGAAGGGTGGTTTTTTGGTTTGTTTTATTTTGTTTTGAAAGAGTGTAAATAGAAGACAGTATGCAGAGAGCTGGAGAAAGAGAAAGGTAAATACAGGGCAAGACCAAATAAATTGTATGACAAAAACAGAGCATGGGAGGAGAAAATCTAGACAAAATTAATCAAGCTATGAGAAGAATGCAAGCTAGTTATGGAAGATCACAGCAAGGCATACTCACGGGCTCAGATGAGATTTTAAAGAGGGCAGGTTAGTCTGCCTGTGAAGAGAGCTGTACATGGCCGGAGGAAGATGAGAATTTCGTGCACAGGAGTACAAGGACACAGGGAAAGTGGTGTTTTTGGGAGCAGTGAGGTAGAAGGACATAATTTTTATTTTTAGTAATTAAAAAATATATCTTGGGACTGTAGTTGACTACGTGGAAGTGTTAATAGTTAGCTGTAACAAACTACTCATTTGGTGACAGTACTTAACCAGACCTCTGGTATACCTGATAGATACTACAATGGCCTTTTCCCTCTTACGGGCTTTACTTTGTCAGTTCAATTCAAGCTGTACTTGATGAATGAATGTAGGCACAGCTCTATGTTAATGGAGGTGAGTATCAACCTGTTGGAAGGGAGGAAGATGTTGCAGAGAGATCTGGACAGGCTGGGTCAACAAGCAGAGGCCAACAGGATGAGGTTTAACAAGGTCAAGTGCAGGGTCCTACATTCTGGCCATAATAAACCCCAGCAGAGCTACAGACTGGGAGAAGAGTGGCTGCAGAGTGGCCTGGCAGAGAGGCACCTGGGAGTACTGTCTGTCAACCAGCTAAACACGAGCCAGCATTGTGCCCAGGTGGCAAGAAAGGTCTATGGCCTCTTTGCAGGAATACTGTGGCTGGCAGAACTAGGGATGTCATTCTCCCCCTGTACTTGGCACTGGTGAGAGCTTACCTCAAGTACTGTGTTCAGTTCTGTACCACTCACTTCAAGAAAGACATTGAGGTGCTGGAGAGGGTCTAGAGGAGAGCAATGAGACTGGTGAAGGGACTAGAAGGAAAGTCTTATGAGGAAAGGCTAAAGGAGCTGGGTTTGTTTAGCCTGGAAAAGAGGAGACTCAGAGGGGACCTTATCACTCTCTACAAATACATGAAGGACAGTTACAGAGAGGTAGGGATGGGCTCCTCTTCCAGGCAACTAGTGAAAGAAGAGGTCATGGCCAGAAGCTGCTCCAGGGGAGGAAGCCCTTCCTCACGGAAAGGGTGATCAGATTGGAATGGACTGCCCAGGGAGGTGGTGGAGACACCATTCCTAGAGGTATTTCAGAAAAGACTGGATGTGGCACTTAGTGCCATGGTCTAGGTGACTGTGATGACATTAGGTCATAGGCTGGACTTACTTGATGGTCTGAGAGATCTTTTCCAGCCTCAATAATTCTGTGATTCTGATAGTATGCAACAACCTGTACTTAGTGTAATAGGGAGTGTCTGAAACCTGAGTTGAGGACATGGAAAGAATAAGACATGTTATCTTTCGTAGTAAACATGAACATTCTGGTTGCAGATGAACTAATCTGGAGTTCTCTGAAGGTCTCCACCACTTACATTGCTCTGCTATTCCTCTAATCAATCCAGTTAACCCTGCAACAATTGTTAACTTTCTTGAAGTTAGTTTTAAACCACATCTGACTGTTCAAGCAAATGAAAACAAAACTTATGTTCAAAGAAAGGTGAGGGCATCAGGATGGATGAATGACTCAGTGTAAACACTCTGCATTCAAAAATCATTCTCAAGTCCTAACCTCAATGTAATCTTAGGGTAACACTGCCCAGCACAGGAAATTATCAGTCTAAAAGAGGGAGCTTAGATTACTTCTAGCTAGATGTGACTTGATGACAATATCCTCAGTCAGAATGAGCAATTATATGGACGCATCATGCTCTTTATTTCAGAATGTCAATCACAGCGGCAGAAGACTCACATCTTCCACCTCTATTCCAAATTATTATTGGGGAAAAAGTCATCACATCCTGATCTATCAGAGAAAGAAAAAAGGGCAACTCAGGACAGTCACTTTGGTTGGCAATACGGATCTGTATCCCAACATTATTACTACTTTTGTCCCTCTTTTTGTTTCAGTAGTATTCAGCTCTGTGTCCAAAAAATTTAAAGCTGAGAAAAATGTCCCAGGATTTACATAGTTGTTGCAACGAACATTACATGATCTGTTCGTTTTCCTTTGGGGGACCTTGAGCTTGACCATTTCACCGAGGTGCACATCAATGTGATGATCAGCAAATGGTATTTATTATCACGTGGCGTACACTTACATACCCCTGCCACTCGTGTACGCCCCTTTTTCCCACAGACGCAGCAGAATAGAGAACCTATCGCGTCACATCCCGCAAGCCCACATGCGCACAATACAACACATGGTGCAAGAACAAATGTGTCAGTGAATTGGTTTGTTCTTTATGTTCTTATAGCCAACCATTTGGGCAGGCTAAGATTACTTAAGATGGTTATAAACTAATGTTTATTGGGTTCTGAAACCAGACTTGCTTACTGTTGCCTACAGTTGATATTTTAGATTGAGATACTTCTGATATATCCACTACCTGAATGGATTAAATGTTCCGTGTAGCAAATAATTCACCTGTTTCTAATTCTATGTTGTGGATTCTTCTAGTTCCATTGGTCTGTCGTTACAAAGTATTTCATTAATGTGGATGATTTTATAAAGAAAATTGAAGCCTCCTGATCTTACAACTTATTTATAAGCAAATATTGCAAATATAGCGATCTGTTATGTTTGTGTCTTTGCAGTGTTTAATTAAAAACAAAAAAAAAACCCCAAAACTATACATACTACTCATTCATCATGTCCAATTACAGAGATTCCAATGCCGGTATCTCTCTTTAGAGAAGATATATAATAAATCTGGTAATTCATTGTGTTTCTTGTAATTCTGTAGTGAAATAAACCTCTCTCGCACATTGCCCGTGTTCTCTGTGAGATGGGCAGGCTCACTGGAGTATCAGAACTGCCTGAAGTATGCATCAAACATTAAGACAGTGTTTGGAGGAAAGTTGGAGAAGTAAAGGGGGTGAGAATTTGTTTCATTTGCAGAGACTTCTGCTCTTAAAAGCTGAGAAATGCTGATGTGCAATAAATTATCAGCTTCAAGTTACACTTTTGGGGTGCAGATTTATAGTAACAATAAAAGCAAACCCTTGAAACAATGACTTCCATTCTACATCATTCAGTAAGTGTAAGAGTTTTATATGCTCACAATTCAGTTTTTATACATAACTGTGGAAATACAGCTTGGCAATGAATGAGATATAATATATTCTAAGCAGCAAGATTGTTCTCCTAGAAGTGGAATTGTTCTCCACTCTGAAGATGCATGTAGTGGCCCAACTGAGGTGTGTATATTTTAATGCAAGAAGTATGGGCAATTTAGTAACTAGGGAAGTTTAATAACTAGAGATGAGGATAAGGCAGAGGTACTCAATGCCTCCTTTGCCTCTGTCTTCAACAACAGGGTAGACTGTCTTCAGGATGACTACTTACCTAAACTGGTAGATGGGGATAGGGTACAGTGTAGTTCCCCTGTTATAAAAGAGGTACTAGTTAGAGACCTGCTGATCCATTTGGATCCCCACAGGTCCATGGGACCCGATGGGACTCACCCCAGAATGATGAGAGAGCTGGCAGATGAGCTTGCTAAACCGCTCTCCATAATTTATCAGAA
>VZRI01008482.1:0-52485 GCA_013397515.1 Upupa epops | reverse complement strand
CTGCAGAGGGACTGGGACAGACTGGAGAGATGGGCAGACTCTAATACTATGAGTTTTAACAAGTCTAAGTGTCGGGTTGTGCATTTTGGTTATAACAACCCCAGGCAGAACTATAGGCTGGGAATGGAGATCTTGGAGAGTACTCAGGTAGAAAGAGACTTGGAGGTATTGGTGGACAGTAAACTTAGCATGAGTCAGAAATGTGCCCAGGCAGCCAAGAGGGCTAATAGCATCCTGGCCTGTATCAGGAATGGTGTGGCCAGCAGGGAGAGGGGAGTTATCCTCTCCCTGTATTTGGCACTGGTTAGACCGCACCTGGAGTATTTTGTTCAGTTCTGGGCCCCTCAGTTTAGGAAGGATGTTGAGGTGCTGGAACGAGTCCAGAGAAGAGCAACTAGAATGGTAAAGGGCCTGGAAGGTCAGCCCTGCAAGGAGAGGCTGATGGAGCTGGGTCTGTTCAGCCTGGAAAAGAGGAGGCTCAGGGGTGACCTCATCACTGTCTATAACTACCTAAAAGGTGGTTATGGTCAGGTGAGGGTCGGTCTTTTCTCCCTGGACACTGGAGACAGGACAGGGGGTCACAGTCTTAAGCTCCATTGGGAAGAGGTTCAGACTTGATATTAGGAAGAGGTTTTTTACTGAAAGAGTGATCTAATTTTGGAACGGGCTGCCCACAGAGGTGGTTGGGTCACCATCCCTGGAGGTGTTCAAGGTTAGGTGGGATGAAGTGCTGAGTGGCAGGATCTAGATGTCAGATGTTTAGGTTTACTTGGTTGGTTTTAGGTTGGACTGATCTTTAAGGTCTTTTCCAGCCTCATCATTACTGTGATACTGTAATACTGTGAAAACAGGACAATTGTAAAAATGTCTGAGACCAGTATTTGATTCATTTTTTTTTCGGAAGACGCTGAAATCAAATCAATGAATTTGATACGTATGGGGCCTACAGGAATTGTGCCTGCATTTGTTAGCACACTTTTAAACCCAACACAGTGGGTTCCAGTCTACCTCACACATACAGTGTCAGTATTGCATTGATCTAGTCTTTTATCTTTGTGTTTACTCAGGTGTAAATCTTCAACAATACTTACCTATAGCTCTATCTGCAAACAATGATAATATCAATAAACAAAATGTTTATTTAATTTATTTCTTCTGGCATGGTAATGGAAATGGCTTTGTTGTAACAGTTACACAGGAAACAGTTTTATTATTCACACTGTTTTTAGGCAAAGGGAAGTTTGAATTAGTAAATGAATGGTTTGCTCTTTTTCCTTTGTGTCCTTTAAATATCAAACAAATTGTAGTTGTGATCTGAAATAATTAATGGAACACTGAATAATCAATTAAAGCACATTAAGACTGATACCTACACAGATGAGTAAAACATTGTTACATCGAATCATAGAATGGTTTGGGTTGGAAGGGATTATCAAAGCACATCTAGTACCATCCCTCTGCAATGAGCAGAGGTATCTCCAACCTGATCAGGTTGTTCAGAGTCCCATAAGATTTCTCACTGATATGTTTAGGAGATACTCATTTTCATGAAAAACAAAAATAAAAGGGGAAAAATGTGTTTTCAGATCTGCACACAAATTCTTCAGGTTTTGCATTGTTCTCCATACAGAGCATCTCCATACAGAAGCATCTTTGCTAAGTAAAATGATTATAGGTCATACAAAATAAACATTAAAGCCAACAAGATCACATATACATGAACTCTGCTGAACATCAGTCAGTGTTGTGAGACTTCAATGAATGACTTAAGAGAATTGATGCAATTAAATCTTTTCTGTCTGATCTTTTTTGTTAGGGCAAGCTTCGGTTTTAAATACATTGTGTAGTTCTCTGAAGGTCTCCACCACTTACATTGCTCTGCTACTGCTCTAATCAATCCAATTAACCCTGCAGCATTTTTTAACTTTCTTGAAGTTAGTTTGAAACCACATCTGACTGTGGTGGAGTCCCCATTCCTAGAGGTATTTAAGAAAAGACTGGATGTGGCTCTTAGTGCCATGGTCTAAGTGACTGATGACATTAGGTCATAGGCTGGACTTGATGATCTCCAAAGACTATTCCAGCCTCAGTAATTCTGTGATTCTGTTACTATTTTGTTCCTCACCATTGTTTCTATATGATTTTATAAACTGTTGTGAGCAACTTTTTCGGTCTCCACAGATCTTCCTTATTCCCAGGCAAAGCAATGCACAGTCCTAGTACTTATACACCTTTTATGCACTAGCATTGTCCCATTGCATCCATAAAATGTCTCCAGTATCCTAGAGACAACCGTTTAGACTTAATTGTCCTGCTGAAGGCTGTGATCATAGGGACCTCATAATAGGTGATGGTTCTCCCCACATGTCATTGCAAGTTTACTACAAAGCAATCATACCATGGTGCATCTCAGGAATCTGGAGTGTATCAGAAGCCACTAGGTCACTGGCTATTGGCACTGAGAGCATCACTTCCAAACTGTCTGAGGTATTCAAATTTATCGCTTGGTTGAATCATTAGTAACTTGAATCTGCATGACTGTGATGTGGATAGAGTGGGACAGGTCTGGAATGAGTAGGAGGGATATTTTTAGAGATGAAATTTACCTGCTAAACCCTTTTTGCTGCCTGAAAACTAGGGATGACTGGTACTTTGAAGACTGGAAGGTAACGAATGAAGTAGTACACTCTTCAACACTTGGAAAGAAAAATTAATTACTGGATACCCTGGAGCTGTGCATGAAGTTGCTGGCTAAATTTAATAATCTAAATTAGGAAGTTAGTGTAGAATTCCTCTCACCCAACTTCAGACGTTTACAACATATGCTGTAGGCACATACACGTAAGCAAGTCACTAGAGGCTTGTCTTTAAGGTCAATGAGAGAAATGAAAAATTGTTCATTTGGTCTATTTATAGACAGGCAGTTCAGAAAGGGATTTACTCCCTATTTCTGTTACTGAACAGAAGCCTCAAGTGATCAGCTCAGCTGTTCATAACTGCATTTGGTCAGATAAATCTCACCTTTAGGCCCCTAAATAGTTAATCTTCACCAGACAAATCAAAAGAGAAGCTTAGCAAACTACTGACTAGAAAAGAAAACAAAACATTACTAGATACAGCTTTTCAGGTAGGTATTTAAAAATCACACCTCGTGAATTCCTCTGCCCTCATTTTCTCCATGTACGTTAATGGCAATCTAAGAAGCAAGAATGAATTGCAAACTAATTAAGCTGGTTAAACATGCAAATACCATTTACATTACTTATAACTAGAAAGGACTGCATTAAAGCAACTCAATCAGTTGGCAGCATGACAAGCAAAATACAAGTAAGAAGGCATTTGAAAACCACTTTGATACCTTCTACAAATATTGAATCATAGAATCATAGAATGGTGGGGATTGGAAGGGATCTGTGGAGATCATCTAGTCCAGCCACCAAATATTGTATGTGAGTATTGTAGATGAATTAGTGTAAGATGCAATGTTCCACATAGATCAGCGCTGAGTGTGGCCTTACTGCAAAGATAAGCTAACATATCATGTTAGCAACATATAATGAGTTGAAGAATGTACCAAGTTGCCTTAGAAGTACCATTTCTTGCCTTAGAAATGGGGATAGATTCTACTTTTCCCCTTGCTAAGTTATACTATAGCAAAAGGAATTTTAGTGATAGTTAGAAAATTGAGTCCTAATATACTGATGTGCAACAGAGTTTGTAAAAAAGTGATTGAGTCAATCTAAATTAGTCCTTTGTTTTGTAAATAAAATACTACTATGAAGAGGAAGATTTTGAAAGATTTTAAAATTTTGGACTCAGGGAAGCTGTTTCACTGCACTGAGATAGTTTAGGAAAGTGTAATGTATTCCAACTTTAAAAAGTATAATGCAGGGATTCAGTCATTGTAAGTCTTGAAAAGTAATGTATGTGATTGCTTTTGATGGTGTATGCTCAGTACTTACTAAGAGATTTTAATGGTAAGAATGCTACATGATATCAGCAATCTCAAGAGCTTCATAAAATCCTTATTTGTTGGGAAGGGCTAAGATGAAGCGTATATCCATGTGCAGAATATCACAAACTCACTGAACAGCTGGGAGCATCTTCCTTATCTTTGAGGTCAGCTAAGGCTGTGCATTGACAATCAAGGGAAAAACTGGTTTTTCTCTAGATGTAGAACTTAGAAAGATACTGCTTAATGTGTGATTTTGATATTTTAAAGATTGGTAGAAAAATATTAAGATGAGATAAGTTACTTAGAGATTCTAGATATGAAAATTTTTATAAGGATTACCATGGAAAAGTAAAATCTAAGCTTATGGCAAATACAGTAGAAAAATTCCATAAGCTGTTCTGCTGGATATATAGAAGTAAGTGCTTGTGATAAAGACCCCAATTTCTGTGGATTCAGAGGTGCTCTGAAAAGCTCAAAGTCATCATTCTGAACTTGAACTTAGAAACATAGAATCAGTAGGGATCAGAAAGTTCTGAAGTCTATAATGAGATTGAAACACTGATTGATGTCCTTTGGGAACAGCTCCAAGGAGTCACGGTTGTATAATGGAATATACATAGAATAATCTTTGTTGCAGTCAGCCATACAGAAGTAGTGGAACTGGGATATGCTCATATTTAGTGTATTCTCTGGATGCTTTGGGTTGTCTTATTCTACTGTCCATAGAGTTCTCCAAACTAAATGAGTAGCATACATTAGAATATAAGGAAGGAGAAGGTTTTCTGCCTGCAAAAAGGCCTCTGAACTGAATCAAGAGCATGAAAGGATCTTTCAGCATTCCACACAGCTTCTCTTAGTTATTAGCAGTAAGCGTAGAAGCTTGACCTACAAATGCACAGCTCAGCTTCAGCTGTGATCACACCGAAATCACTTACAGGCTGCAGCTAGTTTTTGATGAACCCATTTTGGTCACACCCTCCAGATGAAGACTATTGCATCTGGAATGCCTTTTCCTGAAGCTTGATCCAAAGGGCTTTTGAAGGAGTTTTCCAGCACAGAATTGGTCAATAGCTCACAAATAGCTCAACACTTTTCCATGAGAAGAAAGCTTAAGATTATATAATTGGATGAATTTATTTCGGTTTATGTTCTCTATCTATTTTCTAAAATAAGTGATACAAGAAGCTTAACAGACACTTTCATTTTTACTCTCAGAAGCATGTTTATTGCAATTATGATATGTATAGAGATTTTAACATACACCTGTTTTACAATATAATTATTAAATGTAATTATCCAATGTATTTTCCTTTTAGGGACAAGTATAGAAAAGAAAATACATTTCTTCAGAGTAAATGTTGATTTCATCTTTTACTCATTCATAATTATCTTGTTATATGTATCAGATTTTTCTGGTATGTACACATGTTGACATCTTACATTATTATTATTATAGAATTCCTGGAAGTGATTGTTACATTAGACTCATAAGCTCTATTCGAGTGCATCTTTTAGAAGAACATCAATCCTAACTACAGGAGATGAAAAATTTGTCATGTTCCATGATGATCCCCTTCACTATTAAATGTGTCATATTTCCAGTTTGAGCTTTGACTTCAGATTTCAGTTGTTCTGACTATCTGTAAAGTCCCTTAGCCACCTTTTTGACATCATGAGCTTGATATTTTTAAATGAGACAGCAGCTGAAGGAAACAAAAGGTCATTGAAACCTAATGGTGTCAAATTTGTGATTTGTCAAATAGGTGATTTGATGAAAAATCTTTCTAAATATCTCTGGTGAGTTGGTTTCAGTCCAAAATTAAGCCTCTTCCTTCCTGACTACAAACAGCAACAAACATGTTCAAAGCTTCACTGTCTGGGCAAACCCAACTTTTCTTTTTTTCCCCAGGTATATATGCAGTTTTGAAGCCATGGAAAATCATTTATCCCATTGCCATTTTCTTCTTCTCATGGCAGTAGACATAATGTAGAGTAAAATTTAATTTCTGGTACTAAAACAGAGTTAACTAACTAAAACTAAGTTAACTAACAAAAGTTGTGACTTCTACATGGATGGCAACCATTAAAAATCAGACCCTAAAATGCAAAATCCAAATTACTGTTTTACATCTAACCTCCATTTGTAAACAATCTCTAATAAGTGACAGTTTGTGCTCACAAACTCATCATGTGAGACACAATATTTTATTTCAGTATTTTAAGTTATTTAAAGCCCACCTGTTTAAAAAAAAAGGCAGAAAATATACCAATTATATTCTATGGAACATGCTTCAGGTTGTTAGTTGTTTTGTACATGTTTTGCTGGTAAAGCTTTCTTCTTTAGGCAGTTACCAGATTGATAAAGTACCAGAACTCTCCTTTCAGAAGAATGTTGAGACTTGCTAATTTTTTGTGAAACTGCGGTAAAGCCATACCAGGGGGTGAGGAACAACCTCCTGATTTTCATTTCAGATAGATATAGCTATTTGTAATAAGCATATATGTCTATATATAAGCTACTGTGCACTACTGAATGTCTTTATGCAGCTGGGCACCACTTACTGCCAGCTCCTCAGCTTAGTTGTCTTATTCTACTTGTCCTGTAATTGATGAGGAATTCTCTTGTTCTAATTAAGTTAAAATTAAAACCAGAAAAAGAGCTGTTTTGACTTAGGACAGGATGAAATGGCCTCAAGTTGTGCGAGGGGAGGTTTAGATTAGACATCAGGAAAAATTTCTTCACGAAAAGTGTGGTCAGGTATTGGAACAGGCTGCCCAGGTTGATTGTGGAGTCACTGTCCCTGGAGGTATTAAAAAACCAAACATGTACATCTGGCACTGGTGGTGTTGGATTGAGAGTTGGAATTGATCTTGGAGGTCTTACCCAACCATTGTGATTCTATGTTTCTGTGGCTTTGCATTGCCCATATGTAGTGGACATTGGTTTGGATGTCACTTCCCAAATACCAGCTTTCTATACAAATGCACGTTTGTAAATCATTGTATCTCATTTAATCATGGACAGTGATCATTATCCATGATCATTAGATAATAAAGGCAAGACAGACAAGGCATGAGCTGAGGCACAGAGGAAGTATCTTAAAGGAGAAACCAGAACTCACTGAAAGACTCTTCATGGACAAGATATGCCCTTGAAGGATGAAGTAATTTCAGGGTCTAAAGGTCAAGAAATCCCGTCTTACCTAAATTGTGCTATTGCTGCATGACTATTCCATTGTTTTTCTCTTTTAGAAAACCTCATATAACACCTACATACACATACATAGAGATTCCTCACAGTCTTTTGAACTGAAAGATAAATTCAAAGAAATAATTATTAATGCAATCATACAGCAGTAAGTGATTTTCAGAACTCCCATCCAGTGTATGACAAGAACGAGTTCATACACATCTTTTGATACCTTTCTTCTTTATATTTCTTTGATCTCCTCTTCTTTGATAACTTTTGCCTTTGAAATAAATTGTAATATTTGGGTTTTCTCCAGTCAAAATTCCATTTGAAGAATTATGTCCCAAAGTTATTGCCTCCTTCACCTATGAAACCTATTGGTTTCCCTGACTTTAATTAAATAGTTTGCAGAAAGATAAAACAATCATCTTGAGTCTCCTTCTCTGGAGACATTCAAGATTCGCCTGGATCTGTTCCTGTGCAACTTGATCTAGGTGATCCTGCTGTGGCAGGGGGATTGGACTGGATGATCTTTTGAGGTCCCTTCCCATTCCTGATGATTCTATTATTCTACTCTGATGATACCTGGAGTCCTGTGTAAGCAATTAATAACTTAAGAGTTATCAGGCTGCTTAATTCCCTTGCATAGAGAGAAGATGTGGAAATAGTCTTGCATAAATGCAAAATCTGACCCATTATAGAATCTTACAAACTATCTGTGTTAACAGAAGCAGCAATAAACTTCCCACTTAATCCCCAAACTGACTCCATGATGTGTATTGTCAGCAGAAATATATTTTCTGTGTGTCTGCAAGTCTTCTAAGTTTACTTGAAATGAAAATAAAGATACTTCTGGGTTACTTATGCCAGATACTACTCATATTTGTCTATTTATTATTAAAATGCACATATATAGTGTCTTTGGGTCATCAGAGTTATCCTTTCTAGCTGATTGTTGCAATTACAAGTGATACTTTGGTCATAACTCCTAAAACTTATGGGGAGATAAATTCAAGAAGCAATCTTGGTGTTAATTAATCTCTCATTTAAATACAGGCTTGAGGTGCTGAGAGAGAATCACTGAATCAAAGAATCATCAGGGATTGGAAGGGACCTCAAAAGATCATCTAGTCCAATCCCCCTGCCATGGCAGGATCACCTAGACCAAGTCGCACAGAAACACGTCTAGGCAGGTCCTTCCTTCCTAACCGAAGTGAAGTCTGTCAGTGTTGTGGCCACTAAGGACATTTAGTTTAAATTTTCTGGACACTTAGTTTTTGGTGCCCCAGGAAATAAAAAAACAAGCAAAAAGTCAGCAAAAACAGAAAAGAAAAAAATCCTAGTCTTGTAACTTGTATTCAGTTGTAAACAAATTTGCTTACAAATTTGGAAGCATCTGCAGGTTTCACGCTGACAGAAACTATTTACCTCACTGTTATTGGTTCCATTTTCAGAACAACCATCCCTGTATCATTTGAAAATTTCTCTTTTCTCTTGGTCAGGAGAAACAAGGGGTATATTTTGCTGTGAATCCAAGAATGAACTTCAGTGCTAGTGGCATTTCTCAGTGCCATGGAAACCTACAGACAGTAAGACTGAGGATCTGCCATTTGAAGCATCTAGAGTGTTTGGCTTTGAGTCCCTTATGTAGCTGCTGTGTTCTCAGGCAGTCTGTGGTAAATCATCATCAGTTAGGGACCAAATAAAGTTACCCGCGACCATTGTAATGAGGATATTTGCAGTGCTGGAGTCACCTGATATGGAAGATCCCTCAGCATTTCTGCTCATTAGGAGAAACCAAGCTCCTTTTTTGAGTGTGTTTTATAAAAGTTGCATAATAATCATTAATGAGGAAGGGGAAATTTGTTAGAATTTTGTTCCTAAGGTGCATGCAAAATGCTCTGTAACAGCATAGTTTCTAATGTACAAGAACTTACAAGGTAGCTGTTCATTAATCAGGAGCTGGCTTTATTAGCATGTACAGGCAAGTATGGCACATTGTAATTCTACTTTCTTCTAATTTTCTGGTTTTAATTCCTCATAAGTCTCATAAGGCAGCGATTAAATCAAGCAATTAAATCAAATATGTAGTAAAGTACAAGCTGACAAAGAAATTGTTGAAGAACCTCAGCACAGACAGAATCCTAAATTAACTAATATAACACTTCAGTGACTATTTTCCTACTATCTATTTTCATCTGTCAGAGATGATCCTGCTGTGGCAGGAGGATTGGACTGGATGATTCTTCCAGGTCACTTCAAATCCATAATGTTCCATTCTGTGATTTGGTCTAGGTGTCCTGCTGTGGCAGGTGGATGGGACTAGATGATCTTTCAAGGTTCCTTCTGATCCCTGATGATTCCATGATTCTATGACACATCAGCAACCCTGCTTCTATCACCTTTTCAGAAAATCTTCTCTAAGTGTGAGAAATATCCGATTATTTTATGGATTTAGCAATAACACTGTTAGTTAGAGTTTGTTCTTCATAAGAGGTGGTGGAGCAGTTACCCATTCACGGTTCTTACAAAAACATTATTCTTTCCCTATAGCTAGAGATGTTCTCAGTTCCTCAGATGTTAAATCAGCTATGCTGGATAGAAAATGCCAGGAAGAAAAGTTAGGGAAGAGTTAAGTTTGCCTGGGTTTTTGTAGCTGTCTTTGGAATTGTGTGGATTAAATTATGATGCTGCCCAAAAGTTCCAATGAATACAGGAGTTGTTAGCACATTGCAAAGTAGTTTGCAAAATGTTCATGTGAAACTACCTCCAGTTCAAACAATGAATATTTATGTAAAAAAATCACATCTTCAAAGACACTGAGGACAATACAGTACTTGTTTGTACTGATCTCCATAAAAATAGAATCTTGGTCCATTCTGTCTGAGAGGTCTTCCCCTTGTGAACTGGAAAATAATATTGTTAATCAAATATATATATAAAAAAAAACTGGAGTAGGATGCAGAGTAAGATTGTATCTTTTTTGCCAGCATAATTTATAGTTCTGTGGAAACTTGGGGAAAGGCAGTTAAGAAAATCTTGTGTTGAAATCTCAGCTACTCTGATTTGCTGCTATTGAAAATGTAAATCTTAATTCGTAGTATAATTATTAGTCATCAATACTAGCAAGCAAGAAGAGACATCCTATTTAAATGTTATTTTTGTGTATTTTATTAAGCATAAACAGGATAGCATTTCTAACATAGTCATTGAATGAAATTTAAATACCTAAACTCACACCTTTTTTCTTTCATTATGATTGGGATTTACATTTTAATTGCTCGAGGAGGAATTTTAGTCCAGAGATGATCACTTGGATCATTTCTAGTTCTGATATTTAGAAAATGGGCAGAAGCTCATCTGCTGCTGAAAAATCTCTCTGCTTTCTGACTGTAAATGGGATGAAGATGAATGAAGAGAGGGAGAGCAAAGTATTGCCTTGCTTTGCAAGATAGTCAGTGACCCATCACACTTCAAGCTTTTGCCTTCTTGTGTCATGTGAATCTCTGTTCTACTTCCTCTTCCTACAGTTGGATCCGTAATCATAAAGTTCCTTTCCAATCAAAGTGATTCTGTAATCTTCTTATGAGTCTTCAGGACACCAAAAGGTTCCAAAAATGAGGCAGGAACTCGGATGTTCATGGCAAGACCAGTGTGTTAAAATTAATGGGACCAACAGAAAGGAAAGTGCTACAGGCAGCAATAAGAATAAAAGGCCATTTGCTCTCCTTTTGCTGAAAAAAAAATCTGCTGCTGCTGCTTTTCTTTGTATTAAAAAATTGATTCTTTATATTAAAATTTTTTTTAGAATTTTAATTAATTTTTAAATTTTTTCATTCTTGGTCCCTGTCCTGTGTGGAATGCCCAGAGGACAACAGGCAGAATGCTGTTCCAAAGTACTGTGGATGCTCCAAGACCTCAAAGTGATTGCTTAGACCATGGGTAGCTGCGAGCCATATGCATTACTGTAACAACTAGTTACAGATGTATTTTTTTTTCCCTTTAGCTAAACTGTTTGTGAAAGTCAAACACTCTCACAGACCTTCTCCTTCAAAGCCACATAAATACATTTCTTTAAAGCTCCTTGCATTTACTGCTTTGATTCCACATTTTTGCTTCAACTGTTTCACTGGGACCATAGAAGGAACTACAATATATTGAACTATTTCATTATAAGTATGAGAGATGAGCCATACAGTGCTGTGCCTACTCCTACCCTGTAGCAAATCTTCTCTGCTCTTTGTATTTGTCTAGAAACATAGAAGACTCCCACCAACTCATATTTTCTTGCCTTGCCTCTCTGCCTTGCCCTTTTTCTGCCCTCCCCTCTTCCTCTTCCCTTCTTCTTTGTTTTGTACGGAATTAATTTTACAATTTAAAAACATGTGAGATATACTTAATAAAGTTATTGCTGTTCCAGACAGCACTTTGCTATGTATATCTTTATTTTCAAGCTTTACTGCTTAGTTTATCCTCTATTTCAGGATCTTTCTTTGTTTTACTGTATGTTATTTTTCCTCTCTGTTACCAAACATCCAATTAACACCAAGTGGAAGATTGGCAAATGTTTAAGGCCAATTCTGTAATGAGATACTATATGTGTTTATCCCACGGTACAAACCTACAGAAACAGAAACTATAGTTATGTACTGCAGCCACAAATATTGTGGCTGATTTCCAATCCACTTCATGAATGGCAAACTAACAGTATTGTTTCTCACTCCTGAAAAGAAACTGTGGGGAACCAGAAATCACTGGTAGAACTGCTGTCAATAGCCCAATTAGTATGACAAAAGCAAGCGGCTTGAGGAGTCTCTGTGCTAACCAGAAAAAAATGATGTTGTTTAATATTATTGACATATAATTTAAAGAGGATGAATATAGATATCCCAAAATGTCATATGTCCAAAATTCTCTATAAAAATTATCTTTTCTACTGGCTTTTTGTTTTTCTAACAACTGAGTCATATTTTCAGGGTTTCTTCTACAAACTTAGAAGGTCTCTGCCCTCCCTTCCCCAACTATTCAATATAGGAAATTGTGATTTGTTTGCTGAAATGATTTTAGATTGGATTGCTTGGTTGCTCTTTTTTAGTGAATATTTTGAACACCATTAGATGGTCTTCCTAATTGTGGGGTCAACCAGCTATTCAGCAACCGATCTCCTTTGGCTGGGTAGTAAAGACATGACAGAACATGGCTATGTGATATCTTTATATGAGATACAGCGTCTGCTGAAGGATGCTTTAGAAATTAAGAACAAGCCATTCCAGATTTTGTAAAATTAGTTTTGAAGTTGTTACTTTTGTTTTCTAAACTACACAGTGAATAAGACTGCAGGATAGAGCAGCTGTTGGCACAAGGTAAGAAGACAATTTGGCATCCTGAATTTAAGACTATGTACTTAGACATTAGGTCTTGACATTTCTATTTAATTTGTCCCAAACAGAATGGAAAATACTGCAGATGTAACTTACTTTTATCATGTAAGTTGTTTGTTGGACTCCATGAATGAGTACAGCAAGAAACATCCTGATCAACAACAGGTATTAATAGATTAGAAGCAGATGTATGTAGTGCAGCAACTCTCTTTAGGATCAATTTTCTCGATTTTCCTCTTTTGGAAAGACAAAGAAATGCGTATTTATTTCTTTAGGGATTTCTCTATCTACGAACTATGGAACTTGTGATTAGGATCTGTCATTCAAATGCATTTTAAACATTTTAATGGGCAGCCATTTTGCCAGAGGCTTGTGGCATGGTACCAAACTTTGATTTCTGGGGCAGTGAAATAAAGGTCTTCAATTATTAATTTCCATCTTCACAATCTTCACTTTTCTGATAAAGCAGCCTGGAAATTTGTCTGGATGTCTTAGACAGTAATGATTCCAAAACTTACTCAAAAATTAGGAAAAAAAAATCCTCCAATGATTCCTTTGATGTATAAGGAAATTTTCTGCATTCAGTGCATTTTCCACTGGACTTTAAATACCTCCTCCCTCAATTGTGGATTAAAAAAATACTAGAATTAAAGTAACTATTATGACCAGAATTTTTAACATGCTTTTCTTGTATCCATTTTGAACTGCTTTACAGCTTGTGCTAGAAGAAGAAATTACACAGGTTGACTGCTTTCCTAGATGTGAAAGCCATTCATTATTAATAACCTGGTCTTTGGAGAATTTCTTCTGTGAAGAATAGTTTCAAAATGGATTCCTTTAACACATTCATAAATGCTAAAGTTGGCTTCATTACATTATCGCTACACAAAACTAAATATAAAATTCTTGCATAATATTTTCCCCCTTATTTTAAGATGATAAAACTAAAGTATATTAAAATTGTGTTGAAGAATGCATCTCTATTCTAAAATCAGATGTAAGAAATGACATTCTCATCTTGTCATCCATCACAAGACACTGAGAAGGATTAACTGTAGTTTGGATAGAAGGATTCCAGTCACGAAGATCTTCACAGTCAGATAAATGCTACATTATTCTTCCCAGCCTCTGTGTTCACTTTAAGTCCCTTTCCCTGAGCCCAGTTGCTCAGCCCTCATCCAGCTGATGTTTGCCATTCTCAAACTATGACCACACGGTCACTAATAGGGTGACTCTGTGCTCACTTTCGGTAAGACTATCAAAGATTGTATATCCTCTGGTGACCAGTGATAGGACACAAGAAAATGGATTGATGCTGTGTCCGGGGAAGTGCAGATTGGACAACAGGAAAAAATTAGCTGAAGTTCTGAGTTTTTCAATTAATTAAAAAAATAGTATGCAGGTATCAGAATGGAAAACTTTAGCTCAATTTACTAAACTGAGAACATTTTCTAATAAGGGTAATTTTGTTTGGCAACCTCAGTAATAAAACATACTTTTGCCTTATTTTGTACCTAACTGAGGGCTAAGAAAAAAGCAGTAGACATGGTCTATCAGGATTTTGGTAGTACATTAATTCCACCCATTTCCAGTCTAGAGAAACATGAACTATGTTGATGCTTTCAATATCTTTCAATTTTGGTTCCCTAATTTGTTTCCACAACAGGCAGATTCCATGTATGGCAAATACACACCAGATGACAAGATGCTTGATTGTCATAGGTTTTCACAGTACACACAACTATCTTCTTAAAAACAAGAGAAAGACAAAGTACAATAGGGGCAGGAAGGTGGGGGAGAATGACTGGCAAAATACATTGAAAAGGCAAATAACCAATGTTTGAGTGTCAGACTGAGCGGACACGTCAAGTATCTCACAGCTCTCTGCCTTGTGCCCAGTCCGGCTTAGTATTTCCTTTAATGTTAGGGCTAATGGAGTGTAGATTACCACCACTAAGTCTATGGAAGATTTAAGACTTGCATTTAATGTAGGAGACAGGATCAGTATTTGAAATGATCTTGATAAACTGGAACAGTATTCCAAAGTGAGCAAATTGAAATTAATAAGGCTTTGCATATGTAAACAAGAAAAGAAAAGGTCCACACGTGAAATGTTAAGTAGTAATTGCTTATGCTGTCATCCTGCAGAAAAGGACATGACTGAAATACAACCAAACAAAGTGGTTCTGGTGAAAATAAAAAGAAACCTCAGTTAGTTTTTCTAAACTACAGACAAAGAGGGGCCATGGACAATATGTACAATCGGTCTCTGCAAGATCTTAGCTGGAGCATCAGGTCTTTGGTACCATATATTAGGGAAGGAATAGACCAACTGAAGCAACTAAATGAGAAAGCAGTAAGAATATAAGTTTTAGAAGACCTCTACCTTGAGAAATAAAAGAGATAACTGAAGACAATGATAAGAACACATGCAACCATTCTGACATGGAAAGAGTATTAGAAAAAGGTTAATGACCAGTTATTTACTGTCGATGTTTTGCACTTCCTAAAAAAAAAAATAAATGCATGGCAAAGCAGATTCAGACTAGGTACTAATCAAGCGTAAAGCACTCGTAAAGGCAACTGAGGAAGTGGAATCTCCTTCCACTAAGGGAAGACCATAAAACTCTAAATTAAAGAGAAGCTAAGGCAACTGTCTGGTTTCATTAGTGGAATAGATGTGAATGATCACTTAAGCTCTTCCCTGTCCTACTCTTCTACACTTTAATGATTGTCTGGCAGATTCACTAGAGCCCATAATCATAGAATCACTGAATCATAGAATCACTAGGGATTGGAAGGGACCTCAAAAATCATCTAGATCCTGCCACAGTNGGGGAAGAAGAACCTCTCTCGATAAAGTCTGTTTGCCGCTTGTTTGCTCCTGGGGTTGCTTGTTTGCTCTTAGCACTATGCTTGTGAAGCAAAAGAGATTTTTGCTGCCCCAGTATAAAACTGGAATAGCTTAATTGCAATTATGCACTTTTGTCAAGATAAAGTTTGGCCTTGGGTTTTTTTTAACATTTCAAGAAGTTATATGTGAATTTTATAAATTCTAGAGCTCCTGATAAACTTGGTGAAAGGATTTGAGCATTTAAGCAACCATTTGAGGTTTTTTAGCTTTTCATTTTCTGCATGCTGAGCGATACCTGAAGAAGCACATTTTCATTACATGAGGATAACTGAACATTTTAGAGAAGGGAAGTAGAATGCAACTGCACTGGAATACAAACAAAAACACATATGTACCTACTAAATGCCTTTTACTACATCATCAGCCTCGCCTAACTTTCATCAGGACTGTCATGGGTAGGAATTTTTTTTTCTGCATAAAAAAAGTCTTAGTGGTAGGGAGGAGCTCACAGTTTCATAGTCCTTCAGAATGTCTCCTTCAGTGATTCAGCAAAGCATCGGTCATACAACTTTAACATACCGGAACATCCATTAAGCGTATGTAAGTGTGTAAAATTAGGTATAAACCACCTATTTTTCTGGCTAGCTCCAACATGTTCTCTTCTGAATATGTTAAATGTAACAGAAATGTATTTATTGATGTTGTTGTCAATTTTATAAATATATATTTTATAAATATATATTTATATATTATTAAAATATATAAAATTGACAACATCATTATTTTTCCCCATTTTTCTGAAATGTGACACACTATATGCTATATATTTTTTAATATTCGAAGCAACTGCTGCTGCTTTGGGTAGAAAACAGTCTGTTAGAATGTTGGCAGCTCTGACTCTTGGCCCCTAGTCTAGCAAGCAACACAGCTGAGCAAGCTGAGGTAACCTGCACCAATGAAAACCTAACACTGAGCTTTGATATTTGCACTTTTCCCCTTCTTTGAGCTATTTATCTTGGCAGAAGACTGCCCCCAACCCCCTAACAGTTGACCTTTTGTGTTAGGAATGTGCTCTAGTTTTGAGTTTTTCAGATTGTTGTTGAGAAGGATGAAAATTTCTGGTATCTGAGCACCATTTCTATTTTTGTCTTGTATTGTTACAGTTCACAAAACATTCCATATTGCCTGTGTTTCATCACCTCTTTATTATCTTTATTTAGCATTTGGCGCCAATGGTTATTCCTTCCCACATCTTCCCTTCCTTCCAAATAACAATTGACACATTCTGGATTCTTGTTTTTCTTTATCCTACTGCTCCTTCTCTCCATTACTTGGTTTTCAGACTTCTTTGTGAAAAAGAATCAAGGCTCTAATCAAGAGTCAGAGAAGTCTGTAATGCAACTGTCAAAATAATCTAATGAACACTGTCAAATCTAGTTGAAGACCTAGCAGTTTGACTCGATCTCCAGTATTTTCAGCCCCCTCACTGCTATGATAGTAAAGGCCTAGCAGGGAAACATTGTGAAATCCTTTTACTACACAATCAGTGGGTCAAAATTCCACCTGTAGTGCTTAATGATGAACACAAAGTCATGGTGCATCTTCTGAAATGAATGTCAGAGGATCTTAGACTTTAGATCTGTTATAGGCTACCTAATGGCTTTTGGCATGTCATTTACATTCTTTGTATTTCAAATCATATCCACCACATTGGAACAACAGAAGTTCATTGCTTTTTCCCATCTGTCTTTTTTGTTTAGATGGAAAATTGGAGATGCAGAGTGTGTTATGTAGGGTACCTCAGTGTAAAACCTTGCAGAGAGCCCCAAAATCTTTCTTACAGCACAAATGAATGAGGCAGTGTCTGTAATTTATTTATATAGTACCTGGGCTATAATGTATGCTAGTCATCCTGTATGTATGTAATCCTTATAAGTCATTCAATGTTTCTGTAAGTTACACATATTTGTAAGGTCGTGGTTTCCTATAAACTAGACCACTCTTAATCCAGGCTGCTGCAGCTGGCTCTTCTCTCCTGCACTATGTGTGAACATCATTCTCCCATTCTGCTCTTCTGCTCCTAACTGCTCTGATTGAAAGCCAATCACCCTCACATGCTGTTAGATCAGTTGGATCAATGTGCAAAGATAAGGATGAAGTTAAACAACCCATGTGATATTGTCTCATGGGTCTTATTCAGTATTGTTTCGGTGGTGTCACCTCAAAAATAAATCTTTGTGGTCACAGAGGGAAGTATGATGTCTGCTTAGAAATATTTCAGTACAAACTGTTTTAAACCAGCCCTAACTGTGTAATATTATCTATGTAAGAGAGTTCCTTGGGCACATTCTGGTGTAATGGTATTTTTTACTTACAATTTCCTAGCACACTACAGAGGTACTTTGGTATATTTACAATATATTTTTTTAATCTCCATGCTGTTTTATAACGTTTGGATTATATTTCTTCCTTTTACATTTATTAGTGCATATGCTTGGGGAAAGTGTCAGGTTAGAGTTTGTTCTTTCATGCATGGCCCTACCACTCTAGCCACAGAGAAAAAACATTCACAAACATTTTCTTCACTTTGTTTTACTTCTACCACCCTCTAATTGCATTTTCTTTACTTCCTTGTTGTTTATGCAGTAACACTCACCAAAGGTTTTCAATGTTTGTCTGCTCCCTCCCTACACTTCTCGTTGTGCGGATTTAGAGTACATACCTTGCTATCAACCATAATTTAAGTACATGTTGAAAATAAAAGTGATCCCTCTATCTGCTGGTACAGATCTCTCACCTGCTGTGCTTTCAGTTCCAATTCATTGGGGAAAACAGTATTTTCCTCTGCTGACTACCACTCCTCTGGAACAATTTTACCTCTTAGCTTCAAAGCAAGAGTACTTGAGAGCTGAGATCTTCTTGTCAACAGTCTGCCTGTTGTGCTTAGCTGCACCAACCAGATAAACTCAGCATGAAAAATACTAGCTGAGATAGATATGACTCTATCCAGTAAACATCAAAAAACCAACCCAGTGAAAGGTCTCATCCTCAAGGAAAGTGGGCAGGCATTACTGGATGCATATTTAGTTTCATAAAATACAGGTCAAATTTTACCCCTTGGTTACACCTTCATTATACAATTATTTTTGTCTCACGATTCTGGTAAGGACACAGGAGTGTAATGGAGGACAGCATTTGGCCCCATTAGTGCATACCACTAATGAATGTTATTTTAAGATGTAGGATGACATCTTGTATGGCCAAGATTATTGAGGCCCAGAACTGAAAGTGTCCTTTGGGAGTGTGCGGATGTGTATGGGGAGAGAGACGAAAGAGAGAGGGCAGAACTGGATATAAAATGAAAGATACGTATTCTGTTACAATCCCTGGTAGAACTGAAAGCATCCCGGTGTGGAATGAGATTTGGCATGTGATAGACCTAAGAGGGCAGATTATCTCCCTCTTAGATTATATGAAGGTGGAAAGGATGCCATAGGAGACAAATTCTAGATTAAATAGTTCTAAATTACATAATGGAATTTTGATGGCATTTACAGGATAGTATTTTATTTCAAAGGGGAATTGTGCTACTTGATCTCTCAGGTATTTTTGTTTGGTTTCTAAAGGAAACAAAGCTGACATATTTATGCTATTTGTCTGTCAGTCCAGTACTGATGTGTTTGGAAACACACGGCCGACTTCAACTAATTCTGACAAGGTGTAGTTACCTCAAGAACAATGACCTTGACAGATGTTTGTTTTCTGTGTGGAGTTTCACTGTTTTTTTTTTAATAAATCACCAATCATACAAATAAGAAAGTGTTGGGGTTCAAATTTGAGGGAAAAGACACCAAAGAGAGGGGAGGTTTAGGCTGTGCATTAGGATTAATTTTTTTACTGAAAGGGTTACCAAGCATTGGGCTGTCCAGGGTGGAGTCACCACCCCTGGAGGGTTTTAAACAATGTGTGGACATGGTGCTTAGGGACACAGTTTAGTGATGACCTGACAATGCTGAGTTGGATTTGATGATCTTTTAAGATCTTTTCCAATCCAGATAATTCTGTGATTCTGAGTCTTGGTGGTAATTCCTAGATGAGACTGCAAGATGATCTGATCTGGGTAAGAAGGTGACAGTGCTGTTGAATCTGATGCCAGTCACTGCCTCTGACTAGATACTAGCTGGAGCCTGAAGGTAATTGCCACCTGTTGTTTGCATCAGGTCTAGTGAATTACAAAAACTGGGCTAGGGCTTGGTGCAGCCCAACTCTGCAACATAAACTGGTACTTTGTGGAGAGAGAGAAAATTCTTTTATAGCTGTGTGCATGTGTTAGCTCTCCATGTGTAACAATATTTTGCTATATTTCGTATTTCTAAATGTGTGCCATTTGTTGATAGAAAGTCTAATGCTCTTGTACATGTGCTACGTTGTTAGAATACATAATTTTAAAAAATGTTCAGAAAGCTGGAAGTCAGGGAGTACTGTACAAGATTTTTTTGAAGAGTAATAATCTCTTTTAAAAAACTCACTATTATAATCCTTACTTACACGTTTCCATTTATATCCTAATTATTTTCCTCACACCGGTCTGAGGTTGCTCCGTCCCCTAAAGCCTTCATCCCATTGGTCTAGAAAATGGAAAGTTGTGCAGAAGGAACTTCTCAGAGCCTTGATGTTAAGGTAGGCAGTGAATTAGAGAAAACTAGCATGAGCAGTGGGAAAGTAAAACCATATGATGATGTGTATCACTTGCATCTATTGCTAATGATGTAAGTATGAAGTTCATCGTTTCTGTCGTCCTTTCTGCTGTAGTCATAGACCCATGGAAGCAAGGCTTTGCAGAAGCAGGTGTTTGGGTAATTCTGAGAATTTTATGGAAGAATTTTATTAAAGCCAGCAGTCTGATCCAGCTTTTACAGCCACTTGGAATTGCTGACCTCCTATGACACTAATGGGATTTCAATGAGTGGAATTATCTCTGAATTAGGCTGTTGACAGGCTTGTGATTGAGGTTTGAACAAACTTGGTGGGTTTTTCTGTATAGGTGGAATATAAACTGGAAGATAAAATCTGGGAAGGAGCTCTTTAACTCTTTTTAAATTAGATTAATGGCTTAGGTAACACCACACAATACGCATGGAGGAACAGGACAAGACATTGTGCCAAAATACTGGGGAATCCTGATTCCAGTCTATCACAGTATTAAGGGATGGTGAGGAAAGCAGGTGGTAACTGCAGAGTCCTACTAAAAGCCTTTATAATTTCCATATTTGCAAGCAGAATAAACAGGAATAAGATTGAAGTGCTTTATATACTGCTGTAGAAGCAATGTGAAACTTCATAAACCAGCATGAACCATTTTTTTTGCACAGGCAAATTATTCTAAGAAAGCTGAAGAAACTCAGAAGCTTTTTAAAATTTTATTATTTCTTTAATTTTTAAATTAATTTTTGCAGATGTTCCAGCCCTTTGGTAGCATGTGCCTCTGAGCACATACAATTCATAAATGGTTGTCTGCAGCTGAGTTCAGTTGGCTTTTAATCAACAATTCTGCATGAGCTTAAAAGTGCTGCAGCGCAAATACACTGTGCAGTAAGCCTTGGTGTGCGTGCGGGAGTCACATGGTGCCTTGTTTTTGCTGTAGGTGTTGTGAGGGTGTATTGACAATCTTGGAAATGTCTGGGTTTACTAGCTGAAAAAATTAAAGAGGAAGTTATTAGAAAGCTGCAAGTCTTTTACTTATTCTGGTGAGTAAAAATTATTTGCATGTAACATTGATGGCTCTGTTTGTTGGTAGCTTGCCACACTAGTTTTCTTTTGGTAGCATTTAGGTGTTAGGAAATTGCTTTTTTAGTTTCAGAGGAAAATGCTGCACTTCATGTTCTCACCATGCCTCTGCTGCTCTTCAACTTGTTTTTCTAGCATTTCAAGCAGGCAGAAGTATTACCTATTAATAACCAACCCCAGTTATGAGGTGTTCTGTCAGTTTTGCCTTTATCCTTAGAATTTTGAAACTTCATTATCAGTCTGGTTTCTGAATAATATTTTTGTTCAGTCATCAGATACTTCAAATCTGCCTTTCAATCAGAGGAAAGTTGATCAGGGGGTTGGACTAGATGATCTCTAGAGATTCTGTCCAACCCCAACCATTCTAAGATCAAGTTGTTACCAGAGAGTTTTTCTAGAACATTCTTACCAGCTAGTCTCAACTAACAGTTTTACTGTTAAAGGCTTTTTTCAGTTAACCAGATTCAGGTGCAAACTGTCAGGTATCTTTTCATCTGAACAGCTACCTTCCTTCAGATCTGACAAACTGTCTGCTGGGCAGTACCCACCAGAACCTGAGATGTTTCTTTGAGTTCTGATAACTATTCCTCAGTCCCATGTGAGAAAATTTTCTCCTGTGAGCCCAACATGGTGTGGCAGAGGATGTGGGCAGTTTTTTCCTGCTTAAACTACTTTGAGTTAAACAGCAACATGCACACTATCTCTGCTGCAAGGGATGACTGGAAATCACTTCAAACCCACCTTTTACTGTACAAACACAGCTGCTAGGTGTGGGCAATGTCCGGGTGCAGACACTCCAGTGAAGCTGTGGAGACGAGGTGATTCCTGAGGGCTGGAGCTGCCCGAGCCGGGGCAGAAGGTGAGTGATGGCTGCGGGCAGGGTCCGCGGCCGCGGAGCAGCGCGGGGCTGGGGATATTGGACAAAGGCAGCCAGAAAAGGGAGGATTAACAACGCTAGGGATGCGAGGAGGGAGGCGGCGGCGGCAGACCCTTTCTTAGGTGGGGAAACCGGGTTCTCCCACTCTGTCGTGGCGGGGAGGAGGAGCCCGTTCCATCCCCGGGGCGGGGGGCGGTGGCCCCTCCACTGCGCCAACCTGCATGCAGGCAGCGGCTCCGCCCGTCTCCCCCCCGTAGCCCCCTGCATCTCCATCCCGGGCAGAGCAGAGGATCTCCCCGCCACGAAAGGGCCGGGCTGCAGCTCGCTGGCGGCATCTTGGAGCATCTTTCATGCTGGGTGCCCTTTCGTCTGGCTCTGACCGCGCTTCCTTAGTACCTGCAGCCTTTCCCTTCTCCCTCTACTCCCCCCCACCCCCGTCATTTCTCCTCTCCTCCCTCTTACCTTCCTATCTTCCTTTTTTCTAGGCTGTTTTTGCTTTTTTTAAATTTTTTTTTTTTCGGGGAGGGGGCCCTCTTATCCGGTGCCTCTTAATATCCTGATTCCTTCCCATTTATTTTTTTTCCCTTTGGACTTTGCCTTGTCATGTCAAGATGGAAGTCAGGCATGACTGGCTCTCCTCATCCCCCCATGAGGGCTTCGAGCAGCTGAGGCTGAAGAGCAGACCCAGGGAACCTTCCCCTAGCCTCACCAGAGTAGGTGCGAACTTCTACAGCACCGTCAAGCAGCAGGACTACAGTGCCAGTGTCTGGCTGAGGAGAAAAGACAAACTGGAGCACGTAAGCTGGCTTCTGTTTCCCCCCTTTTGTTCTTTTTAGAACTCTGTCTAGGTTACCAGCCTGGACTCAGAAGAAAATTGTTGCTCCAGTAATTGGAAGTGGCATTAACCACATCATAGAGAAAGAGTCTACTTAGAGGTCTCGTAGTGAGTAAGTCTGAGGTAAATAGGATGTCAGTACTGTTTCCACAGTTAATATTTTCTCTTGTTCTGAACTGTAAATATTTTGTAATGTTCTCCACTTATTCACTTCTCGTTTCCTCCAAATTCAGCACTGATGCCGGAGGAGAAATATTGGGATAGTGCAGATGGAGGTTAGAGTGGTTTTCTCACTGTGATTATAACATAGTTCTAGAATTGCTAAATGAAAAAAGCTTTTTATAATTCTAACTGTGAATGCCCTCCCCCCTTTCTTTTTCTTCTTGATGCATGGAACTTTGAAAATATTCAATCTGCGTGGGGTAGAGGAGATTTCCTTCAACACACCTATTCCCGCAGCAGTAGTATATGGCTTAACTAAGTGTGTTTGAGACCGATGCTGTGGATAGCTCTGGTGAATATTTTATGAGTATTTAAGGGGCTTCTGAGTGTTCCTGTCTGAGATGATGTCTAAAAGCATTTTTCATGTTACTTTTAACAGTAAGGAAATGGGTTCAGATGACCTGCAGATGGTGTGAGTGTTTCCTGATTAGCTTATTAGATTAAATCCACTGTGAAACTAGGAAAGTAGTTGCATTTACAGGGATGTGGAAGGATGTGTATGGGTTTGCATTGTGCAACAGTCTTCCATTAATCACATCAGTGAGGAACTTGCAATCATAGTCACATTGATTTTGAGAAGCACAGAAAGATTTTGCGTTCTTGTAGTGCAGTGACCTGAAGTCTCCCTGGGTAGAAAAAAATCTCATCACAGAGATCAGTTGTCTTTATTATATGACAATCCTAGATGGAATAGGAGAACCCTTTTAAAGATGAAACCTGAAAGAAAGCTCTTCTATCAACTACTTAATGGAATATTTCCCTCCCTTCCCACAGATCTGCAGGGTATTTTACCCTTGTTAGTGAAATCTTAAACTTGAGCTGTTTACATGTGTGGGGCAATGACAGGAGCTAATTTAGTGTTGGAAATACCTCATTTCAAATGTAGAGGGACATGCTGAATCTTACCTGCTTTCTTACACATGTTTATGTGATTCTTTACACCAATGACAAGTTTTCACAGGAGTAAGCCTGTAAGTAGTGTTCTCCCATTGTGAATTGGGAAGAAAGGTCAGTGACTTAGTGCAGCTGAAACAGAAATGTGGGTGCAAATCAGGGGTTTGCTACAACTGCTTACTTTTCATCAACTGAATGGTTATTAATTGAGGTAGAGGGTAATCTGTCAAGTTTTATACCTATTTACTCTTCCTGTAACTGAATCTTAGCATGGACAAGACAAATAGGCATTAACATCTTTTGAAGATGGCAGGGGCAAGCCTTCTACTTTAGGTTTTGTGTGTGGATCTTTTCTGTTTGGGTTGGTGTTTTTTTTTCATTAAGTCAGTGTCTTGTCACAGTACTAATCTCCAATAACCTGGAGCATTGGTGTGAAAAGATGTTTCTGTAATCAGTTTGGTACAAATTTCTAGTGGGTTTTTTTTATCTCACTTGATCCAGTTATTTTTATTCCCAGAGCCTGTCTGAATGTGTAAAGGAAAAAAATATATCAGAACACGGATGTTGCTTGCTTGCCATGAAGTATTTATTTCATTGACATTTGTTGTGAATATCCTGTAGTACGTTAGATATGCCAACCATGTACATGTGAAAATATTTCTACTTAACTGCATTGTTCATGAGCGTTATCAATTCCCTGAAGTAATGTGAATGTATTAACTTTATATACAATATGCTTGTATTTAATATAAAGTATATGTTCTAGAATGTATTTTGCTTATATAGTTCTAAAGCAAGGTTTTCTCTTTTCTGCTAAAGAGGGGTTTCAGTGTTTAGTTACCAAATAAGCTGTTTTCTGCTCTGCACTCCACTCTTCCCCTCCAAAAGACAAACCAGTTGAGATGCATTGTTTAGAATGTTATAATCATTGACACATGATCACTTATGGCCAGTAATGAACAGTGAAGATAAGCAAACTTCATGAGGTGGATTGAGGATATGAGTAGCATCTCGTTGCATCTCCCTCTGAGCTAGTCATATTCCTTGATACCAGCTGGTTAAAAATACCAAGAGTGAGCATTCAGGGGCACTGATTTTGAAAGTATGTCTAAGTTTGATGCAACATCATGGAGAAGAAGGGTATAGAGTGAGTGTCAGTCAAGATGAACACTGATAGGCTTTGAAAACTTTGTATGTTGGATTTTGCTTCATTAAAATTCTGTTTCATGCTACGTCCAGTATATCCTTGTAGAACACAGGTGTGCTACGTTGCCTCTCATTAAAGTTGACTTAGTCATGTGTGACACTTCTTTATTAATTCATATTACAGTTTGAAGGACAAAAAATGTGAAGCCAATTTGAAACAAATTGTTCATACTAAAAAACCCTCAAATACACAGCTTCTTTCTGGACATCCAAACTCTGATGGAGTTGCGTGGCTTGTTTCTAGACTTCAAAACTCTGATGATGAAGTTATGTGTTTAGGTGTGGCTTTTGCTTTGGATTTTGGCTGTGTTTTTTGAAACATCTCAATTTGAAAAGTGCGGTAAAGAGGTTGAATATTCAACCTCTGTCTCTTCTGAAAGCACAGAACAAACTCAAAGGCACAAATATGATACAGTTCCTTTTAAATTACTCAATACTTACTTCCTCTGTGGTCAGTCAACAATTAAAAACCTAGAATGTATTGATAGCATTTAGCTAATTGATTGTTCTTCGGATGGCTCTTAAGATGGTGTGTCATCTCCTTGGCTGATTGTTTATAGGGGTTCTCTTTCCAAGTGGCAGTTACATAATTTGTACTACAGAAATGAGGACACAACTCCTCCATTTTCTTTTGTGCACTCAGGTGCTGCAGCCAATGGGTCAGAGCCATATGGTTAATGGAGGGAGTTACTGGAGGTGTGAGGAGTTCTGATGTTGCAGATGTGACCTCAGTGATGTTGGCTGAAATTACTGCAGCTGAGATTATCCAGATTCTGTGCATCTACTTCAGCTGGTTACTCAACTTGTGAACTGTTTTGCCTGCCACTCGCAGAGCTGGAGTGAAAACTGTTGTGTGGAAGTCCCTTTTACAGAATTGGGCTTTTTTTTTTATGTCTTTGTCTGGTGTTGCCTTTCTAAATGAAATGTGACTTGGCTAAGATAAAGAGAATGTAGGGATGTGGAAAAGGAGTAGAAGGTGATAACCTTAAGCTGGTGGGTGTTACCTATGTCTGGTTTAATTTGCAGCTGTGAGTAAGAATTTTCTTAGGACTTCAGCAAAGAATTCTATAGAATTTAAGTTCAAATAATCAAACCTTACATGCAGAAAGTGGGGTTCTTCAAAGATACAAAAGATGTGCTTCAAGCATATTTTAATGACAAATATAGGTTTTTCCTTCTCAAAGATGTAGCAATAGTATTTCTCTAACTTTTAACATAATTCAGTAATCAAATTTAGGAGATCTTAATCCCTTTTGGGGGACCTGCTGCCAGAGCAGTTTCATTTACAAGCATCACTCTGATAATTCTCAGAGCCTTGTGACCAAATATAACTTTTATAAGGATGTCATAAATTAAAGTTTAATTAAAGTGAATTAAAGTTTAACTCTCAAGTCTAGTTTTGCCACTTCACTTGTATTATTTGAATACTGGTAGTTCTCTTAGGCAGATACTTTTCTTTTGTTGGTTTGTTTTTTTTCAAAATTGCTGTTTTTGCACAAGTGTTGGAAGTCAGAGATCTACAAGTTTCAAAACTTGACATCCTAAATATGGCAGAAAATACTGTGTGCATAGCTATAACCTGTCACACAGAAATGAAAGTGTCTATTCCTTGATGTAAAACCAAGTAACAGGAGTAGAACTCAGTCAAGCCAAATTTGTTGCTGGAAAGTGCTAGTACCTTTGACAGTTTAGAGGACTCTAAAGAGCTGTTTTCCAGCATTTGAAGCTTTTTGATGGTGTGGTTGCAGATTGATTCCCAATGTCTTTCTGGTCCTGGGGATAGATATCAGTATTTAGGTTTTTATTGTTAAAACTCAAGGTAACATACCCCACTAAGTATAGGGACTTGGGCGTTTTATTAATAGAAGACTAAGATTTGGAATTGCCTGTCTGCAATCAGCACCAGCATGAGTTGAGCGATGTCCTTCCTGGAATAGTAGGATGTAGTTTGCTTTGCTGCTGACCCTGTGTGTGGAGCAGTTCTTCTGTTGAAATGCTGCTTTCCTCAAAGTTGTCTTTAGTAATGTTTTATAGAAAAACATAATGGGAAAAATGAATGTTCAGAGAAATGTTGGGGAAAAGGGACCAGAGTCACAGAATGGCTTAGGTTTGAAGAGAGCTTAGAGATCATTTAGTGTAGCCTCCCTGCTGTGGGCAAAGATGCCTCTCAAGGAGACTTGCATGCTCAAGGACTCCTCCAGCCTGGTTTGAACACCTTGCAGGGAAGGGGCATGCACAACCTCTCTGGGGAATTGACTCCAGAGTTTCTCCACCTTTGTCCTGAGAAACAGACTAGTCTAAACCTACTCTCCTTCCGTTAGAACAAATTCCCTGTGTCCCACCACTAGATACCCTTGTGAAAAGTCTCTCTCTACCCTTCTTGTAGGTTCCTTTCAGTTATTGGAAGGCAGCTGTAAGGTTCTCCTTAGAGTCTCTTTTCTAGCCTGAAGAGGCCAAGCTCATTCTCATAGCAAAGGGGCTCCAGCCCTTGGGTCAGTGGTGGAAAAATATTCAATAGCATTTTAGGGTCAAAAATGTAAAATGGTTGACTTAAAAAATTGTATGGGGAACTTTGAAAGCTTGGTGTTTGGAGGGAAAAGTACAATGTATTTTGGTAATCACCACACATGAAAGCAATTTTGTATTGTGAAGGGGTGAAAGTAGGATGCCTAGTTGATTTTTGCCTTTCTAGTTGTGGTGGGTTAACCTTGGGAGTCTGCAAGCTGTTCACTAAGCCACTTCCTCCCGGCCATCAACAGGATGGGGAGAAAATGAAATAAAACTTCTTGTAGTTCCAAATGAAGACAGGAAAATGGCTCATCAATTCCTGTCATAGGTAAAACAGACTTAACTTGGGGAAAACTAATTTCATCTATTGCTAATAAATAATAGGGTAGGATAGTGAGAAACAAGGACAAGACCTCTCCCCCTCCCCACTACTTTCCAGGCTTAACTTCCAGTGTGGGTCATCCCCACAGGCTGCAGCTTTTCAAAAGCTGTTCCAACATGCACCATTTCCATGGAGAACAGTCTTTGGGAACAGTTTCCTACTTGGAAACCTGCTCTTGTGTGGAAATGGATTTGGCTTCTTTGATTTTGATCAATACAACGTGTAATTTGACTTAATGGATAACATCAAGCCCTGCACAGGGAAATACTAGAAGGTTATAGCAACAAATTTTCCAGTTTCTTCCACTTTTGCACAACCTGTACTCTCTTCTCAATGTGCAGTACTTGGAGGAGGATGTGGTTGTGCATATTGCTTTTGAATAGAAAAATTAGTAAGAATTTAAAGTTTAAGTTCTGCTTATGACTGCTTTATATCAACATGATCAGCAATGTCTATAGTTACTGCAGCTCACAAATGTCAGTCATTCTATTGTGGTTTCTGTTGCTATTTGTTGCACTGTTTATTCCATTAAACTTTTCATGATGACAGTAAAAAGCTCTAATATATTTAAGAATTTCTACTAATGAACAAACAGCATGTTACATGTTGTGAAAAATGAATTTGGTGAGAGCGTTAGACTGCAAGACATACTAGTTACAACAGTAAAATATGGAGACTCGTGTCCAAGTTTTGCTGTTTCCTCATTGTTTTTTATTAGAGAGGACTCAGGAGTACCTAGACAGGCTCGTGTTCCAGGAAAAAAGCCCAAATAATTAGAGAATGTAGACAAATTCTGAAATGGCATCTTTCTGGCATTTGGTCTGTTTAGACCCTTCATGGTTCGTCGGAGCATAGCCAACGCAAATTAGTTGTGAATGGAGAAAGTTCAGGTTCTCTCATTTGGTTTAGGACCTGAACTTTAAAAGCCTAAGCGACATGCTTGGTGGGGGTCTGTTTTCTTTGTCAAGAGGAGCTCAAGTGCATTTGTAACCCTCTGCTGCTCATTTACCCTTACCTGTGGGGAAAACAATTGCTTCAATGTTTTAAAGCCAATGAGCTGTCTGAGATTGTGATAACACTTCTTTTCCATTCTTCCCCCAAATCAATATGTTCAGTAAGTTCTTCCTTCTTATTAAAAAACTGTGGCCTGCAGCAATGTGTTTAGTCCTGCAATCTCTAATACTGAAGGTTCTAATGACCTTCATGATCTGTGATGTCTTATGGGAACATAGTTTTCCTAAGATTTCAACAGGATCCATAATGCTAGACTCTGGTTGGAGAATGAGCCTGTCCATCAAGTTATTCAGGCATGGTTTCACAGTCATCTTTTAATTAAGTCCTGATATAAAGACTACACAGCCCTTGTATGATGTAGTTGACAGCATGTTCTGAGGGAGCATATCTTGAAACCAAACAAATACCACCAATGAGTGAAAGCCCAAGAATTTTGGGATTATTTGTGAGTTGAAATCAATTTTTTGGGTGATTTGGCTGTAAAATGTGACTTACGCCAGGAAGATTGATTGGTGCTCAAAGGGGATGCCACGGGCTTCTGAAAATATCTGTACGCCAAATGCTGTTTCAGGCCCTTACAGAGAGTGATTTATTGTTTGAATAAGAACAACTACTTTGAGTCTAACATGAAACCAAGTCACTTAAGTGTTTCTCAAACCCTTCTGAAGAAAGCAGTTTTCTTTGTCAACATGAGCTGTTGTCCCTGCAGACTTCTCTTCCAGTACCTTATTGGGCATGTGGCAGGCAGATAGCACCTGACCGTTAGTGTGTTTATTTTATCCCATTTTATGCGGTATTGTTCTGTCTGAGCCTTGTTGTCATGGCTTAGTTGCATCAGACTCCAGCTGGAATGTGCCAGCCTGTATTTGCTGCATGGATGATATATGGTCTTAATGCACATCAGTCTGAATCGATTTGTTTCTGCACCCATGTGACAGATGATACCTCACACTGCTGGAAATGACAAAAAGTAAAAAAATACTTTTCTTCAGTTTGTGCACTCTGTTCCTCTAGTCTGTCTGTGCTGGATCTTTCCAACTCTTCTGTTTGGCCTTAAATATCTTCATATCCAACTTTTTACAAACCCCTGTGTTGCAAAACTGCTTCCCTATGTACTTAAAGGCTGGATTTACCTACCCAAACCAAGGCCATTGTTTTTTCCTTTGTTTCTATAATTTCATTACTTCTTTCTTTATTTTAACTTCTAAATTCTGAGTATTTGGTTTTGAAAATCCTGAAATTACACTGAAAGTTGGAGGCTGAAGTTGTGTGACAGTTTGAGTTGGGCTATGGCCTTGCCAGTGCAGTCTGTAGCTCAAGTTATAGAATAGGCAGTGATTACACCAGGAACAACTAAAATTGTTGCAGCCAACACAGCTTTGTTTTGTCAGGCAACAGTGAGCGCTTTCAGAATTTTCTCTCCTTGTAATTATGAAAACTCAGATGTGTGCAAGGCAAAGAAATACAAGGGACTGCACCATTGTACCCTGAAAGGGATTTGAAAACTGCAGCTCAGTGTTGCGGCATTTGTTTTCCAAGGAATTGTGCTTCTACTTGTCAGAAATGGAAAGCAGACAATGAATCATTTGAAGTTCATTTGTGCTAGTAAATAGGATTTTCTCTTATCTGAGATGTTTGCAGCGGATGTAGAAGTGCTTGTATATTATAGGAGCGCTGCTGTGTTGCAGTGGTTCCAAGTTTATAGGCCGCAGTACATGAGCTGCAGTACATCTCTAAAATTTGTACTTTTTAAGCTCTTTGTTTACCACTGTATGTTTGTGGTGTCTTGCTTTAATATTTGCTTAAATAAAGAGAATAGTATTTTTGAAAGATGGTAGCATCTGTTTGGATTAATTAATTCCTGTTTGGATTAATCTGGTGACTGTATTTGCACTTTTGATTTCTGTGATTTTAATTTTCTTTATGAAAATCTCTCTCCAACAGCTATTTGTGACTTTAAAAATTCTGTTTAAATGCTTTTCTTCTCCCCAGTATTTAGATGAGCATCTTTTTAAGCACCTTTGCAAAAACTTGCCAAGTTCTATTTTGCAACTTTTTATTATCCTGTTTGGTACCAGGCTTTCTCGGTTGATTTTTTGGAAATTGGTAATTTTTGATATCTTATCTGGCTAATCTCTTCAGGCTCTGAGTGTAGAAGTTCTGATTCTGGTAGAACAGCCTAGTGAGGAAACAACTTGTGCACGTTTTGACAATTTCTCAGTTGGGATTATATGGGAGACTTTCCAAAGCCTTGCTAATGCCAAAATATTCAGTATGAGATGTTTTCCTCTAGACCAGGAGGTCTAGATGAATCACACAGGATGCAGTCAGGTCAGTCAATACAACTTGGTTTTGGTAAATCCAAGCTGCATCCCTCTTGAATTAGGAAAATGTTGACTGTGCGGTTTCTCAGTGGTTGATTCCTGAGCTTGGTCTCATTTTGCCTGTAGGACATGTTTGACATTTCAAACTTTTAATGGAAAGTTGACCTAACCTAAAGAAGTATTTTGGGCATAGGCAGGGAATGAGACTTCAGGAGTGTTTGACTTACTAGTGATTCTAAAGTGAAAAGAAACTTTGTGTTCTCTACATGACCTTGGACAAGATATCATACACTTGTTCCTTCTTCCTCTGCACGTATAATAGACTAAAGACATTACTCGGCTTTTTGTAGGGGCTGTGAGGATCTACCCAGTGAAAATGATAAAACATACTTATTGGCAAGTTGTGAACCACGTAAGTCCTTTACCTAAAGGATAATATGGTATTTTTCATTTCACCTCTCCAGAACAGGTGGTACTCTGGCAATTTTAGATGCAATTCTATGCATGCCTCACCTGCTCTGGAGGCAGGTTGATACTGAGAAATTATAGGATGACTCGCAGTTCTGGGTACCTCAGAACTGTACAGTCACAGTACTGCAGATGTGGCCTCACCAACATGCAGTAGATCACCTGCATCACCTGTCTTCCTGTGCTGGCAATGCTGCTTCCAATGTGGCCCAGGACACTGGGCTTTTTTGCCGTGATAGCACGTGGTTGTCTCGTGTTCAATTTCATGTCCACTAGAAACCCCAGAGCCTGTTCTACAAAGCTGCTTTGCAGCTGAGTGCCCCCTACGCATACTGATGGGCTTGTTCCTCTTCAGGAGATGGACTTTGCAGTTCCCTTGCTGGACTTCATGAGATTCCTGTCAGCTTATTTCTCAGCCTCTTGAATATTTTCAGATGGCAACACAACCTTTCAGGCAATTCAGGCCCTGTCTTCTGGCTTTGTGTCTACTTTTTGTTAATAATCTTTATGTGAACTGTAATTAAAAATGTACTTTGCTTGCAAATTTACCAAGTCCTTATGGGTTAATAATGCATTTATTGCTTTTTTTGTGTAATTTTACTGTTTTATCTAGAAAGAAGATGAAGTTCAGTTCCAGTGAAGTGCTGCCTCTTGCACAGAAATGAAGCCTGCAGTGTAATTCTATTAGTATTTTGAAATAAAGCAGGTGTGCAGATGGTTTCTCAGAAAATAAAGTGAGCTTACCCTTACCACTAATATGTTTTTCTGTTGGCTCACTTTATCTTCCTTTCTGCTTGTGTCTATTTATTTCTTTGGGAGAGAATTCAAATGTACTGAAAACTCTGTCAATGCAAGTAAAAGTGACTGAGGCCTTTAAAATTTTCAGTTTTAAGCTCTGCAGGAAGAGAGAAAAGAGAGACCCTTTTACAGTTTCACAGACTCTTAGGTGTTGTTACTTGAATGATCCAAAGATCATCTAAGCCAACCCCACCTGCTGGAGCAGAGTAAGCCTACAGCACCTGGTGTTCCCTTACAGTCTACCCATCGAAGTGCTAGCACAGAGCCCAACTTTGCTTAGCTTCCAACAGGAGATTGGGCTTTTTTTCCAGGGTGGCATAGCTGTCAACTTTCTTACAGCTACTTGAGGGGTTGGGATTTTGAGAGTGGGTTGCGTTTGATTTGGCTTTTTATGTATTTCTATTTAAATATGGATGGCCAAACCTGTACTTGTATCCTTTTCCTGTTTACTGAAAAGAAAAAACTCAATAACATACAGCCCCATGTAAAAAGTGGCTGTAATCCATAAACCTCATCTAATGGAGCAAGCAAGTACTAGTTTATGATTAAAAAAACAAGTCACAAACATTGACTGTCCTGCCTTCCTAACACCTACCTTGATTTGGGTGTGTAACTTAGAGCGTTATCGGGTTCTGTACCTCTTGCCATCTGTAATTCTGATTTTGGTGCCTGTAGACCTGGTTTGCAGCACAGTAGGCAGCTGCTGTGCAGGAGGTGAGGGACTGTAAATGAGACTATATTTGAAAGGACCGTTGTGATGGCTGCTCAGTCAGATAATTCTATTGTTTGTTTTTCAGAAAACTGAATCGGTTCAACAGTCTTCAGTAAGATAGGTGCTGAAAAGGCAACTTTATTAGTAAAAGATTACTGGTTTTCATCAGCAATTGTAGGTTTTGTCTAAGATGGAGACTAGGTAAAAATGGATGAATGCAGTGATTCATAGACTGTCTTGGGTGACAGACTGAAACAACTGCACTTTGCTTACAAAGTAAAACCAGACAACATGTATTTTGTATTCATGCTCAGCAAACTACTATCACAGGAAGGTTTGGTTATCACTCTTGTTGCTGTTCCATTTTTTTTGAACATTACTCATTTAATATCTGTGTGGAGGCACATACACACATTCAAACAAACTGAACCATTTCTTTCTCATTTAATAGTGCTTTCCTTCACACGACTTCTGGTTACAGTACTGCAGGATAGAATAAGAATCCAAGTGAACATTTTCCAATGATTAAATTAATCTCCAACCTAAGCAAATCCCCTTGGCTCTTGAGACTGTTACAGCCACTTAATATGATGGTTAATAAATATTCAGTGGTTGGAAAATGTGGAGCTTAATGATGGAGCACCTGCTTATTCTGATGAAGTTTCTTTGGGTCAAACTGTGTAGTCAACATATGTTGAACTCTGTTGTTGAGGACACTGTAGGCATCTGTGCTCGAGTCAAAGAGACGTGGGAGACTTGGCAAGGGGGTTACCTCACAAGGAAATTCTTGAAGACTTGGATTTGCTTCAGAGATTATGGGGTAAGCCTGGTCAGGTTGCAGACTTGCTGTGTGACACAATCATGCTTAGGATACATTCGCATTGCATTCAGATCCCACAGAAATGATTTTCTATGTGTACAAAGAACCTTGGAAATCTTTATAGTTTTGAAGAGCACACTGTGTGATAATGAGGATTAGTGCTCTCCACTGAGATTAGGGCCTTTGTGTAGCACAGTGCATAAAGGCAGTGAGAGACATGTCTTGTTGTGGACTAAAGAGATGAAATAAAGGCACAGAAGGGAAATTTGTTTTACTCAATTCATTGGTTTTGGATATAAATTAGTTCTCTCACTCCTAGACTAGTGCCCTAGTCTCTGTATTCATTTCTGGCTTGTCTCTTTTTATTGCAAATATTGCTAAAATGAAACATTCTAAGCTTCAGTTTTCATCTGTCCCTGGCACTTGCACAGACTATGTCTACAACAGCAAAGAGTGCAGAGTAGTATAACCAGATCTTTAAAGCACAATACTTTGAGGAATGAGTTTCTATGCTGTAGAGATTGGGGAGGTTTAACTAGGACTGTCTATAGTCTGCTTCCCTTGGCTGAATGCTGTTAGTTGCACCCTTGAAATGCCTGTGTGGGGTTAATCCAGGTAAATCCATCTGCATATTTCTAGATGAGTCTGAAACAGACTTAAGCAGGTACTATGATAACTATAATGGAAGACTATTGTAGAAGGGGTTGGTAATCTATTTGAAAATAAATCCAGGTGTATGACTCCCTGTCATGAATCCATCCAATATTCCATCATCTCAGGGTTCCCAGCATCAGAATAGACACAAGGTTTGGGAGGTTTGTTTATTTTTACTTAAAAAATGTTAACACATATATAGCTGTTCAATAGTTAAAAACACATTCTCCTGGAAAACCAAAGTAGGACTTATGTTTCCATAGTAGATCTTACAGTTCTGTGTCATGGGATTGAAGCTTCAGTGCTTGGGTTGAGGAGGCTCTGGTGTTTCAATTCTACACAAATACATTCAAAGAGCAGTTGCCCAAAGGGAGAGGATTAAGACTTTGTTCTGTGGTGCTTGAGATTCAGTCTGTGTTCCTTACCCTTTGTTTTTCATGACAGGTCAAGGTGAGGTCACTCTCTTCAGGACAGTATTTTTCAGATGTGTGACCAAGTGGAATATGGTAACAAATTAGACTTAACTGAAACTGCTGAGGCCTTTGTACTACAGCAGCCAAGAGTTTGGCCAGGAAGTACACATAAGCTTTTATTACCGTTTGGAACTAACTTGAAGCCTTAAAATTATGAGGTGATTAAACCATTACTGAACTTAAGTTGCGCCTTTAGTTCAGCTTGACTGATAACAAGTTCATTAAGTTACTCACTACCAGACATAAAAGCTGCTGTTCAGAAATTGTAGTTACACATCCAAACTGTGGGTATTAATCTAAATCATTATAAATGCGTATTACGCCTTTCTTCCTCTGCCAGTGCAGCGTAATGACTGCATGCACGAGACACACAAGTCTATTCTTGTTCTGTCTTATGCTTCAGCATACACTAGATGTAAATGTACTGCTCAACCACTGTTCTACAGTCCAGTTGCTTCCTGTTGACCTGAAAAAAAACCCCAACCTTCTGAGCAGCTGGTCATCCTTCTCCTGGAGGGTGTATTCAGAGAATTCAAGTTGCTCTGCTCTGGGCTTTTTAGCTACTTTATAGTGATCATCTCTTTTTCACTCTTGATTCCTCATTCAAGCTATTGATGGCATCTCACTGCTGATTTGGGAGACCATTAGAAATATTTCCATTCAAAAGCAAGCAGTGTGTGGCTACAAACAACAAGGCTGAGAATACTCAGGCATAGCTGATTTTAATAATTTACCTCTCCACAGTGTCTTTTGAGTTCTGCTCAACTACCTCAATGACTTTGGGCAGTTCTCTGTTCCTTCACCCATTTTCCACACTTTCTGCCGTTTGTATTGAATAGCTGCGTGACGGTAGCTGGCTTGAGAGCACATTTGCTGTTGCTCTTTTATTTGAACTTTGAACAGATGGAGACTGGATGTAAATGTAGGTAGAGCTTCTTTGATAACTGCCTAGTGCACCTTAGATGGCAGCCCTTTAAGATTCATTTGTAGGCAGATTCCCACAGCTTTTTAAACTTTTTTTCATATTTCAAGCCTATTGCCATCTTCTCATAGAGTACGGAGAATGGTTACTTGTGGGTCATGAGTCGAGGTGTGTCGCCCACTTCGGTTCTTGCTCATATGGAGGTGGGTTTAATCAGCACCACCCACTTCCTTTGGTGCTGCAGTGTCTGCTGCATGAACAAATGTTGGTGATACACAACTGGATCTCTGTTCTGTCTTGGGATCAATCTCTTCTCTGAGTACCAGTTGGTAAAGGGAATCTAACAGATCTAAGTCACCCTTTTGTAGACCTGAGTTCATACCAAGCTCTGAAGGTCCCCTTGGGTGCTGCTTCATTTCTCCATTTGTCTCAAACTATTCCAAACTTAGTAGCAACAGGTTTGAGCTTTCTGCTGATTCTTTCCTTTTCTATCCCAGTGTGACACTGGTGTTGGGCAGATCATTGCAGCAGAATTAAATGTCTTTTATAATGTAGGAAAATTCTATTAAGTGTAATTTCACATGGAAACAAAACTGAATTACACCAACACAGCTAATGGTGTTACGTAGGAGGCAAAATAGTACTACTATCTCTAACCATTTGCCTATTTTTCAGTGACTACATTTTGTGTAAAAACACCCTGTTTTGTTAAGAACTCAATAGCATACATCGTGTTTAGTCTTGCTTGGTTTAATTAATACAAGTGGTTGGAAGATAATCATGCGCTTGCACGTTTCACAGTCGAGAACGGGGCCCAAGCAATGCTGCACCTCCCTCTCGTGGTGAAAAGGAGAGGAAAGGAGAAACTGGCAGGCGTTGCCTGAAAAGCAGCACCAAACCAGATTTATATTGACTCTTGGATGTTTTCTTCCCGTTTTCAATACGGGAATGCTTTTCCTTAAGAGTGGAAATGACTGGGAGAAATATTTTTCCTTTAACCACATTCCTTGATGCCACAGAATCTCTTTTGTTGGAAAAGACCTTTAAGATTAGTTAGTTTGCTGGTAACGTATTATGCTGGTAGTAATTCAAGCATTCAAAGGCTGTGTCCTGTTTTCGTTTGCAAACATGAAAAGAGCCAATTTTAATAATTTTTTTTAAATGTTGGCTAAAACTTAGGGTCATGCTCTTTGTATTTAGCTTTTTACAAACATCTCCCCCGGGGTGCTGAAGAGGCTCTTATTGACCATCTGGTTGCTCCAGATAGAGGAGTGGCTGGAGACCTAACTTCTGAGAAGCAGGAGGTTCCTTAGCTGTGTTTTATGGCATCATGTGTTCATGTGGGTATGAAAAAGAAATATGGATTCAGCTCCACCTTGAAGCTGGTACCTGACTGTGCTGTTTGGGCAACAAAGAGATGTGAGTCTGCACAGCTCCATCTGGGGTAGTCCAGTGGGACCTCTGGGTAAAGTGGTTGGCAGAAAGCAGAAATAGATTTATTGTTTCATGGCCCTTGGAGATCATTTTTCTTGGCTGCTGAATCAGTGTGCCACCACAAAGTAGAAAGTTGTTTCTAGGCAGCTGGACTCTGGGAGGCAGCATTCATACAGTTTTTCAGCTGCATCTGATTGATAAGGATTTACATCTTTCGTTTAGGTGTTGGTTGTTTTTTTAAAAAATATTTTTAATGTAATGTTATTTTTTTTTCAGCTTTTCACAAAATAATGGAAAAATACTTATTTTTATATGTATTTTTTTAATTTGTAGTGTTTGGACTTAATGGCAATGAAAGCTCATCATTCTCTTTGTATTGATTCTGCCTATTAAAATACCAGGCATGTGGTGTGGACAGAGTCATGCTCCAGTTATGGTCTGTGAGCTGGCATATTGTTTTAGAACTGAGTAACTCATGCAGTCTTTATGAGACAGCTAAATATTTCTGGCTGTATTTCATCCCTTGCTCCTGCTGAGTGGAAACTTAATCACTGTAAGTAGTCTCTGTTATCTGTTCTGTAGAAGCTGTACCAGTTTTGTAACGTGAACGTGATTATGTTTATTTGACATTGTATTCCATCTAAGTTTTGTTTTCTGCAAGGCCAGTAAAACTCCTTAAGTCTCTAGTTTTACAACAGAATAGCCTATAAAGGGTATTCTCAAATTAATCTTTGTCATGTAGGCTTGCAAACAAATTTCCAGAATAACCTTCTTCAGCTAGAACTGTTTCCTATGGGTTTTCTGATGGATATAAGCAAAACATGGCTCACACAGACCTCCTGTAGACCCCTCCACTGCTGCTTCCTTGTCACTCAGGAAGGCAATTTTGACAGGATACCCATAATATGTGTCATGTATTATTTTGTTCTTTCTCTATGTTCAGAAACAAAGTAGTGTTGTTGATAATTAAGTCTTATTTCTCTATGTAATTTTTTTAAAGTAAGTGTATTGCTGTTTCCATGAAGTCAAAATGTTCAGCTGCTCTTCAACTTTTGAGCAAGTTTGTCAGATGGACCAGAATCCTTTCCCTTCCTTTCTTTGTGCACATTCCCATATCCATGCAAATATTCAGTGAAAATCCTTATTGTATCCCATTGCAGAGAGAAGCAAAGCCATGAGCATCTCCTCCAATTTTTTTTCCTTCCTTACATGGAGCATGGTCTTACATTTTCTATACCTTTATACCATCTCAGTCATTGCAGAAGCCTCATCCTCTTTCATCCATTCATTCAAATTCCTGTCAATCTTGTGTTCTCTTAGTATACTAAAGTTTTCTCCTTGAGAACATTTCCAAGGTTGTCTCCACAAACCTCTTGATGACCCTTCCTTTAAAAGTTATGATGCCCAAAAGCTTGGAAATGCTCAGGTTGCTGGTATATTGCTCACAGTACCTACAAAACTATGAATCAACCAGTGCTGTCTGATTTGTTTCCTTCTCCCTCTTTCTTATAATCTGTTCCTGTGTCCTTTGATGGCAACATCCATGGAGTCAGAACTACCTTTATTTATTTTCTCTTATCACACCCAGCACAGTAACATCCATGGCTGTCACTGTGAACGTTAAGGCATTTATTAACAAAGTAATTAATCACAGTTACAGCACTGCAGAGAGATTTTCTGTGGTATATGTTCTGTGTGGAGTGCAAGTGTGGAGCACAAGTCCCAGCTGATCATTTCATTCCTTTGGAACTTACCACCTTGTCTTCACTAAGAGAAAAAGTGATTTTGAAATAAAAAGTCAACAAGGAGCAGCCACATTGCAAATAAAAGATGCCCTTAGCTAATCTGGAGGGGCATTTGGCTGCCTCACAGAAAAACACTGTGTGTCTTGGCAAATCAGGAGCTTTGGCTTAGGAAGATCCATGTTTGGAATAACAGGGTGTGTTGCAAGTCAAAATTCAGGTATCTTGGCAGAGCTGTAACGTGCCATCTGGCACGATGCCTTTCTGCACTGTGCATAGCTGTAGCAAGTGCTGGAGTCCCTTGTGAACAATATCTGAATCTCATTTTGTCATTTTGGAGCAAAAAAAAAAAAAAAGAGGAGGAGGGAAGAAGGAGCCAGGATTTATTTTAACATTTAGTGGATATTTAAACCTCCCAAGTATCAAGAAGCAAAACGTTTCTTTAAAGCATTTGCTGTGAAAATTCTGCAACTTCTCGTTGCAAACGTTTTTATAGCTCGGATTGGCTGATTTCCAGAGCATCAAGGCTAAGAGTTGAGGGACTGAAATATCATCAGTGGTGATACATTTTAAACCACATGAAACATGCTCTGCTTCCAAAGCCTCTGGTGTCTCTAGTAAGCAGAGCAACAGTAACAGCTCCTGGCTGCTAGGCTCCAGAGACGGGAGAGATTATTGGATCAGAATGGTAAGAAGCTGTTTTACTTTTCAGCAGATCTAGAATATTACTCTGAGAAGAATGTGCGGGTGAAATTAGTAGGGATCAGTATGTAAACCAAGAAAAGAGTAAGCAAGTGTGCTGGTTTGAGGGTTAAGGGTGGCATCGTGTTTTACTGGGAGCGATCAGTAAAGCAAGTTGGTGGTAAATATCTTTGGCACTGAACATGTTGTACAGCTTTATATGAAATCTTTTACAATCGGGAAGGATTGTTGACTGGAATTTGGTGTCAAATTATAGCTGTCTATGCCTTCTATTGAAGAAAGTCTGCTGCAAGGGTTAATAAATTAATTTTGCATTTAAAACCCATGGCCACAGACTTTTATACATCCAAATCAGAATCAACTGATGCAGATTGCTTATGCAGGCTGGAAGTTTGTGTTTTCTTTTGTTGGGTTTGTGGAGTATTTTTTCTGGTTCTTTTAATTTATTTTTTTTACTTCAACTTCTAGGGAGCTACCAAGTTTTTATCTTTCTGGATTTTCAATCTGTGAAGTCCCACCGTGTTTCTCTGGTGACTTTGTTCGGTGGGGAATAGCAATCAAGGAAAACTTTATGGTAGTGATTGGATTCTGTAACAAATGAAATATTCTGCTCTGAATATTGAAACAATAGACAGAGAATATAAGTAAATGTGAAATCTGCAATGCTTAACCCCATAATTGTGATGCTGTTAGTAGTTTAAGCAGTGCTTGAGATTGCAGAAAAAATGAAAAATTATTAGCAGTTTTGTGGGTAGTAAAGAATTGGAAGCGAGGGTGATGCAAATCTTGGGAGTGTTTATTCCCAAGACTCGTCGTCAAAGCTGGACTGGATGCATATTTCAATTAAAAAACCCCCAGCCTCCTGTATGGACATTCAGATAGTCATTTTAAATGTGTGCTAAGTCCAGAAATACATTGATTATGAAATTGCAGTACATCAGGGTGAAAGGAAACCAAATTATTAAGTCTGGAGAGCACTGGAATATGCTGATAGCCCAGCTGATGTGTGAGAAACTCTCTTTGTGATTCAAATGGAAGAGATTTTCTTCAAAGAGCAATTACGGAGTTTGAAAAGTGTAGAGCAGATGTGATTTGTGTCTGATTTGGTTATTTTTTTATCTTTCCCATGTATTTGTTGCTGCTCAGCAGTATGAAAATTAGAACTAAGACTATGGCTGAATGCTTTCTGATCTTTTCCTTTTATAAATGGAGCAACAAGAAATAAAATACTGAAGTGCAGCAGCTAGTAGATCATGTTATCTTGGCCTATGCATTCCACGTTATGACTATAAACACCTTTTGACACATTAAAGATTTATGCTTCCCCTCTCAACATGCAGTACAGATTACAAAATCAATATCTGAGTAGCACTCAGGCTGTAAAATTCTTGGAAAGATTTTTTAGTATGATCTAAGCATGGTGGTTTATTATACAGTAATTACTATCGCTATCTTAACAAAAATGCCTGGTGTTGAGCATCCTTTAAATACTGATACAGTAATGGACAGACTTCAATGTATTGGTGGTTTCTGTCAGAGGAGAATTTTTGGTACACGTAAACATTGGAGACTTGGAGATAGAGCTGTTTCTCCCTCGTGTAAACAACAAACTCAACTGTTACATTGATTATTCTTTAAAAATAAGGTTACATATATATATTTCCACACATAATTTCTTAGCTCCTACATGAGTCAAGTACTGACATGCCTCAGCAAAAGCAAATCAAGGAAAACATTTCCTTGTAGAACCACAACATTAGTGTATGGACAACTATTTGCTTGTAATGAGGTTTAAGCCAAAGTAAACTTGCTTTGTGTCCAGCTTGACATGGATTAGGTGAGCAACTAGTGCAGATGGTTGTGAACTGCAGCGGTGCTACATTCTAATGAAATGTGTGTGCTGACTGTGCAAGAGATGCTGGGGCTGGAACAACTTTTGAGTACAAAATTTTAAAATTGCAAAAATTAAAAATTTTCCCTCCACAATTGGGTGCATGATTCATTCAGATGAATTCAGGTCAAGTACCTCTATTTAAACTCTGACATTCGAAAAAAGAAAAAGGCTGATAATTTGCCTGAAAACAGAAGTCTGTCATTAAATAGGTTATGGAAACTGATATGCAACATAAAAGTGTGTTCAGGGAAAGGAAAAGTAGCTTTGTAGCCGCTACCGAGTTGGCTCAATGCTACAGTGTGATTCAGTAGAGCTTTGGTGAAATCACAGGCTTTGTGTGTGTGTGGTTTTGGGGGGTTTTGGGGTTTTTTTTGTGTGTGTTGAGAAACCATTTATTTGCCTCAGGTAACTTGGCATGGTTTTGTTCAGGTGTGTTGTAACTGTGCCACAGGCTGTTTCACACCAGTAAACGTAGGCACCATTCTGGAGTGAAACACACACTTGGATGCTGGGTAAATATTGTGTGAAAAGGATAGAGATGACCACTTTGACAAAGGTCAAACTGAAATGTAATTTTGAAATATCTCCAGGTATGTTTTAGAGCCTATTCATAACTGAGCAAGCTTGTGTTTTGAAATCTCAGATCCCCAGTTCATGGACCCTAAATACTTTCAGTGAACTAAGTATGACAGCAAGCAAGGTTTATGCAAGGGATTCCTAAAATGGAATAGTTTTTTTACTGATGGGTTTAAAAAAATGTTTAAAGCCATTTTCTTTTTGATTCATTAGCAATATTCTTACAGTCTGTAGATCAGGTTTTCTTCTCTGAAATTCATCTTTTAAACTGTGCTATTATACTGGCAGAACACCTTAAATGAAACAGTAAATTATTTGCTGTGGTTTGCACGATGTATTAACATGTCTGCTGCATCTCTGTTCAAGGAAGGGGTTTTATTCCATTGTCTGTGTGATACACAATGAAACTAGTAAGGGGTGCTTTTAACATTAGTCTGTCCCAGTTTTTATCCTCTTCTGCCATCAAAAGTGAAACTTAAAGAAAATGAAGGCAGAAGAAAGGTCAGTCTGGTCTCTAGGAGCAGTAATTGATGGGAGCAGCTTCTTGATAAATAGGACTGAAGTGAGAAGGTGCCTGGATAATTTTTTTGCCCTGCATCTGGTTAATGTTCTTGCTGCAGCATTTGCCATGTTTTGAAATACTGGGACAGAATTCTGTTGCCCGGATATCTTATGACTCCTAGCAACGCAATGTTTTGCTGCACATAATAGTTCCTATACTTTGTGACCATATTGAGAATACTCAAAACAATGCAGGTTGAGACTTACATACAAAAGGTTTAGAGAAGATAAAAGAGTACTGACAACAGTATAACCACTTGATAGTGGATGTAAGAGCCACTTATGGAGTTGGGTCATGCGGTGTGTTTCTAGTCCTTGTATAAGGAGTGTGCTCTGTTCAGAACTGCAGCTGCCTGCTACCTAATATGCAGCTGTCTATGGTAGGAGATGTGGTGCAGTTGTGATTTCCAGGCTTGGTGATGGAAACCTCTACAGTACCTAAAGGAATTCTCCAGACCTTGCACTTGAGTTTTCAGTCTACTGTAAAGCTGTTATTAAGAACATTTTATTTATATGTGTTTTCCAATGTTGCTGTGTCACCAGGGCATACAGATGTATAGCTAGGCCTTGAGTATCATTTGATAAAGTAGCAGACAACTTGGAGGTCAGTGAGTGAGTGCCATCTGGAACTGACAGAGGCTCCACTTCCTTAAGTTAACCAATATATACCTTAAGTAGATGACTCAAGCTTTTGGATCCATGTTGATTTTGGAAGGAGACTCAGAGCAGAAAATTGGCAGCCTTTGGTGTTTTATACTGATGAAGAGGATAGATAAATCCAGTATTGAACTCCACAGTGCTTCTCTCTCCCTTGTCATAATAGGATGGCTTTCACAGAATCAGTATGGTGGGTTTTGGAAGGGACCTTCACAGATGATCTATCCAACCCACCTGCTAGAGCAGACCATGCAGGAACATATCCAGACAAATTTGGAATGTTTCTTGGTAGTCATGTCTTCAACTCAATAGTGTCAACGTTTTGGTTAGGTCAGAGATGTTCTAAGACCATGTGTTGCAGCTTCTTCTCCCCTTACATGATGGGCTGTGGATTTTATATGTCAGTTCTCTCTGACAGGAGGTGGTGCCTGTATGTCACGCTGCTAGGCTAGAGGAGACAAGAGGACATAGTCTAAAGCTGCACCAGAGGAGGTTTAGGTGGGATGTTAGGAAGCCTTTCCCCATGGCAAGGTTTCCACTGGAATGGACTGCCCAGGAAGGTGGTTGATTCCCCATCCCTGGATCCTGGGGATGTGGCACTTAGTGCCATGGTCTAGGTGATTGTGATGATCTTAGTTTATAGGCTGAACTTGATGATCTTAGAGATCTTTTTCAACCTCAGTAGTTCTGTGATTCTTCTCGTGACTGGACATAGGCATATTCAGTAAGTGGGAGAACACTGTTTTAGCCATATAATAAGTATTTATTTTGTCAGGTGATGACTGAGAATGGAGACTGGTGTGGGAAGATAGGGAGTGCTGAAAACCATCATGATGAGCAGGTTCTGTAAGTAAACTTTGTTAGGTTCTTTTCCCATCACTAGACTTGTTGCATGCACTGCTGTTAACTTTCTTCTTTTTCTCTTCTGTCAGAAGTGATAGGCATGTTAAAAATAAACCTCTTTTTGTCCTACTTTTCATTCTGCTGTCACAGAGGATTGAGGATTGATCACAAAAACAGTTCTTGTATCTAATAATTCTCCCAGTGCAGCGCAGGTAGAAAGAAAATAGGTTTCTTTGAACATGAAAACCATTAGAAAGAGGAGAATGCTATAGGCGAATATATTCAGGTCTCTGCGGAGGTCATCATGAAATGATGCTTGTAATTAGCTGCTGCTGCTGCTTTGTGCATGTTGGCTGATTGTGGCTTTGGTGTAGCTAGATGATTGTATTGCTGGCTCCTAAGAAAGGAGACATCGTAATTATGGGTTAAAGGTCTGTTGAAAGGGAAAAATAGTAGGGAACTGTTATTACAAACATAATTTTGGATGGCTTGAGAAGGTGTGCTTTAGGGCATTGTCACTTCATTCCTCTGATGCTGACAATGTTTGTGCTTTATGCCACAGCACAGACCCATTGTTTGAAGAAAAAACCCCACAAACCACTTGCACAGGGTTAATATTTATAACTTTTGTTAACTGTGGCAAAAACAAACAATCTAAGTGAAGAAATTATTTTTGATGCTGTGCATCGTAAGGGAGAACATGCAGTTTAACTGTGTTACAGCAAGAAGCTTAACAATAGAGTTTATGACGTTCCATTCACATCTGTAGTTGATTATGGTTTATTAGCATCTCACGGGCTCGCAAAATACTCTATTTCCCATAAATTTACTAATGATGTTGGCTTTGCTGTTGATTTCAAGTCCCTTTTGAATACAATCGAATGTAGAAATATTTGTAGAAGGATCTAAAGGGGGAATAAAAGCTAAAAGACTGCTAATTCCTGTTGATATTGAATGACCTTAATAGTCTCACCAGTTGTAGCAGCCTTATGGGTTCTCTAGTACAAGCTTATGGAACTGTTGTGTTCTGATGTGGATCATTTTTAATGGTCCACACCTAATGAAGTTTTCACTGTGAACAGTGTCAGAGGTAGTAGGAAAGCACATATAATATATACTTCCAGTCAGCAATGGTGAAAGGGAGTAGGAGGATTTTTCATGAACAATGCAATTAAGTGCAGGTATGTAAAAGATACCTGCAAGATTCTGCTTGAGGAAGTACTTTATAGAAGTAGATAATTATAGAGGAAAAATTTCTCTAGAGCAGTCATACGTATTATTAATTCGCCAGTGCTGTATAGGTTTCCTGAGGAGTTTGTGTTTTCTATTTTTAACACAATGGGTTTTTTCCCTAATAATCCTTGTATCTTTGGAAAGCAATTTTAGATCAAAATTTTTATTGGGCAAATCACACTGTAATTTGAATACAGAACTTACACAAGCCACTGCTTAATAGCATGTTTATTGGTTAGAAATTATCTGCTTTTGCAGAAGTATGGGAACTAGGAAAATTTTCCAAATGCGAAGATTTTTTTCTGCAATTGCTACAATTAAAATAATGGGGGTGGGGGAGTGGCGTGGCACTGTTAGAGGTCATACCCATTTCTGTGACCAGAAAGAAATGGGTCCAGAAAGAGGTGGCCATGTTAATTCATCTGATGATGAATTCTGTCTGACCTAGAAGGTATTTCAGAACTGATTCAGAATTTAAAACTGAAACAGATTCGGTAGGTTAGGACTTCATTTTCGAAGTGGTTGCTGCTGGGTATGGTCTGTTGTAATTTTCCTGTGACCAGTTACACTGAAAGAGGTCATCAGGTTCATTGAATTTGTCAAATAACTTTTCCTCAACTACTATTAAAAACAAAGAAGCCCAGTGTAATTTTAACTAACAATTGGAAGTTAGCTGAATTTTCTCTTTTAAAAGACAGGCTCTTTCCAGTTTGCCATACTGTAACTTTGCGGAGTAAGAATTGTGTTGGGGTACTGTCTGCGCTATACTGAGAGGTTGTCATAACTGGAGTTGAGTTCTTGCCTGTTCTGCTTGATGTTTTGGTATCACAAATCCAGATTTCTGCCAGGCATAAGAGGTGTCAACCCAAACCTCTGTAACTGGCTAACTTAAAAAATAGCATAGGTGGTGTTGGTTTTAATGATCAGTGTGAGACCCAGAGCTCAATATGGTAAACTTCTAGAATCTGGATGTGAGCTTACCTAGTACTCTTCTATTTTCTGTAGTTGCCTGCATATTTTCTGCTGAGTCTCTGACCTCACCCTATTTTGTGTAAATGTTTGGTATTTGTAAATAAAAAGCATGACTTCTGAATGAACAGGGAAATGAGTGCAAGACATAGAACACAGTGCTTTAGTTTAAGATTCCTTCTACCTTTAGGGCTTGACACTCACGAGACTGCAGTGCAAAACACATTATTTATTGCGTTACAAACACTTTTAAATTCTAAAATAGTTGTTTCCAGGAGGAGAAGGCTTAGAATATAAACTGCTGTACCTGACAGTTTATTAAAATTCAGTGGTGTTTGTTCTTGCTTAAATTACTCACAAAAAAGCTTCTAGGAGACACCGTAGAGAGCAACATTCAGACCTTTTCAAATTATTTTGAAAGATGAGAATTCCCATGACTCAATTCCTTACAGAGTTGAAACATAATTCAGATGCTTTTACCACCTGTCACTTCTGCATTTTTAGAGCCAGTATTTTCTCTCTCTCATAAATAAACAAAAGAAGTGAACTGCAAAAAGAACATTGTCTTACCCAGCATGTTGTTTTCTAAATCCTAGCTAGTAAACTACATGCACGTTACTTCTATTGTAATGTTGTAGCCCACTTGGACAGTGCGAGTTCCGTTGTTTCCTTAAGTTCCACCAGGCATTTGTCTATAGTGTTGGATAAAGTAGAGAAAAATGTGTAATTGGTTTTGTTTGCAATGTGGGATCACCGATCAGCCAGCTAATATTTTCTTTCCCATGCATGCAGCCTCCCACACAAAAAATGATGCAAAAAAGAAATTAGGTCTTCAGATGTCTGATTCCTTGGCTTAGAAAACTGCACAAGAGCGTATCTGTTCCTGAAATAAAAGTTATTTAGATAGTACAAAATCTCTTTAATGATTTTCTGTTGTCAGGGTGTGCGTTTCATTTTTCGTGTGGTAATTTATTTACCACATGATCTCTTCATTCCTAACATTAATTAACAGAAGGAATAAGGACTGGCGCAGAATGTGGAGCACCTGTATGATGCTTATAAGAAACTAGTCCATCATGGAGAGGGGATATTTCAGTAGATTTATACAGGGTATTTGCCGCTTCATTCCTGTTATTTCCCTGTTGACTCATAAAGAAATGCAAACACAGACTGAGCGGGATAGGAGCAGGAATGTTTCAAGCTTTCTTAGAATCATAGAATCATTTAGGTTGGAAAAGAACTTTAAGCTCATCAAGTCCAACCATTAACCCAATTGCCCTTTCACATCATGTTCTCTGGATTCCTACCTGTGCTTAGGTTGACATCTCTAGTCTTAATGCTTAAATGTAGTGTTGCTGCCTTCGGATTTTTGAGAGGTCACTTCTTGAGTCTGACAGTTTGTGACTGCTGACAAATGAGCAAATTAAACCCATGCCATACTTTATACTGATCACAGCTCCAACTGTGATCTGACTCTTGCAGTCTTTACTGTTATCTGCATAGCTGCAGCTCAGAACACCTGGAATTTGTGCTAACTCCTAAATGTCTCAATGTAAACTGAAGAACCTCATACTGAGCAGGCAGATCTGTTCACTTTGCCCTCTGTTACCTGGGAAACTACTTAATTACTATGCACTTGCTTTTGCACACAGCATGCAGCTTTTAAAATATTTTATTGGATTTTTGTTTTATTTTGTCTTGAGCTAGTGTTTGCAGAAAGGGCTGGCTTGACAGCTCTGGCAAATGAAATAGTCTGCCTGCCCACGGAATATGTGCTCCCTAGGCTGTGCAGTCCAAACTTCCACATGCTGTTCTGTCGGTGTGCTACAACTTCTCTTGGGTGGAGTATGGGAAGTGTTGGAGGAGGAGATAGGGTCCTTGTGCCATCAAACCTTTACCACCAGAGTGTGTAACCTTTGTCAGGATAGACAACCTGTCTTTTTCTTCCAGTGCAGAAAACAGAGCAGCTAGAAATGGGATGTTCTTAAGCTTAGGAAAACTACATCCAGCCTGCAAACCGTCCTCAAGATCACAACCTTGATCCTGTGCTATGTTGTAGTTGGCAGTGGTGACAGATGGTCTCATGAGCTTAGCAGAATTTTCCTTGCTTAGAGGTGAGGCAGAATGATTTTCAGAGAGCTCTGGTGTGGAAGCCTCTAGCACAAACCTTTGGGATGATGTGTGCAGACTAGAACTGGAAGTGGAAAATATGGGAATTTACCCTAAAACATTAAAATTGCAACCTGTTATGCTTCACTTTCCAAATGCTGATCGGACTATGCTCAGTTTATGACTTCAGTTTGTCTTGATGATGACTTCTGTTGAGATAAATGTGTAATAGATAGCAAGTGATAGATGATCTAGTCCTCCTAGAAAAGTAGTCCAGGAAATTTAGGTAAGACATTAGAAAAGCTTCTTCATGGAAAGAGTTATCAGGCTTAGGAACAGGATTCCCAGGGAGGGGATTGAATTGCCATTCCTGGACGTGTTCCAAAGTCGTGTAGGTCTGGAGCTTAGTGCAGTCACTTGTAATGAATCAGGTTGGGCAGTTGCTTGCCTGCAAACTAAAAAAGAATATTGGGCATGTTGGGTGAATGATATTGTCTACTGCAAGGGAGATTTGTGCAAACTTCAAATTGGCAAGTGTTCTGGTTTGAAGATTACCCAATTTTCAAATATTAGCTGTGGTGCTTTTATGCCAAAAAAGCATTTTATTTTGAAGCTGAAGGCAGCTTTCCTAGCAGACCTCCTGTGTCAGTGTCTGGACTCATGGTGATTGGTGGACAGAGTCCATAAAGGAAAGGTGCTTCCTCCTTCTCGTCATCTGCACCATCTTCATTGTCTCCTGATCCTGCTGTGACACATCTTTATAGACAGAGAGCTCCTCTAGGAGAGAGAAAGCTTCCCCCACTCCCCAAAGGGTGTGTGTTTGGGGGCAAGCAATGGCTCTCAACCCCCTGCCACTGAAGGGTGGAAGACAAAAGGAAGTCTCAGCCCAGCTATGGCTCTGCTGGTGGGGGTAGCCATGGCCCTCTTTTGCATGGGAGCTCAAATGCAGAGAGGCCAAAGAGACAAGCCGGTCTCTGTACCTGTAAACCCCCTTCTGTGAGGGTGAACCAGCAGCCCTCCCCTCTTTCACTGAGAGCTCAGATACAGAAAAGCTGCACCAGCTTGTACCTGTCCTTGGCAATGGACCAGAATAAAGGCAACTCCTCCACAGAGCCGCTCTACACTGTTCACCTTTGAAGAAGCCAGACAGAGGTGAGCTCTTAACCCTCTACCTCTTTTGGTGCCTGACCGCAGAGAAGAAAAGAGAAAGGCTCTGCATAAGGCCTGTAGTAAGCCCTTGAACAAGATCCCAAAAAACTTATACCCGTAACAGGGGTGGCTCCATGTAACCAGTGCCATGCTGCCTTGTCTCCACGGGCCCAACAAAGATCCTGTATATTCTGCTACTGAGAGAGACTGAGAAGCCTCTAGTAAGAGTGAGAAAGAGAGATCAGAAGTACTGATCTCCTAAGCCTTTGCCAAACAGATAGAGTATGGAACCCTGTTGTATCCTCTACATTTAATGCTGCTATAGCCTCAAAGAAGAGCCCTGAGCCGATTGGAGCTATAAGTGCCATGGAGATGTAACAGAGTGCTGATGTCTGCATGAGGATTGGGAAAAGGAACTGTTCTGCAAGCACCAGATGTATATTGTGTGCTGCATTTCTGCCACCCCCCACCCTTTTATCTTCTGGAAAATGGGGTGCATGTGTGTGTGTGTGTGTAGTGGCTTTTTTGTGATTATGACTGTTGTTGTATAGTCTCTTATCCCAGACCTCTCATTTAAGGACAAAACCCAATGTGTTAGCTATCTCTGCCTTAGGCAGAGGGTTCATAAGTTTTAGAAATCAGTAACCTAGAAAATAATTCCTTGTGGATTTTTTAGGTGTAATGAATGTGGGTCAGTTATAGAGAATTTAGAATGTATTCATAAATTAGGATTGTGGACCTGCTTCACAGCCCTGTAAAAATTTTGGTTTTTGAAACTTGGTGAACCTTATTTTACTGGATTCCACAGACTGAGTGCTTTTTAAATTCTTTCCTGTTTCAACAGCTTTTTCTATAGTGGGTTTTATGGTTCTAGGACCATGGCCAGGGAAACTCTGAGATGTTCATAGAATTGATGACTGCGAATACTACTCAAACCTGGGTAAGGAAGAAAGAGTAGGTTTAGAGCATTAGAGTGCTGCCAGATTTCAGAAGCAAATATTTTCTTGTTTATTCTGAGATTGGCCAAAGAAACATGTAGAAATCACCTGGCTAGAGTGGATTGCATGTATTTGTTTCTCTCCAGTTGCTCTCCAGGAAAGAGAAACATGAAAGCAGCTGTACTGCTCAGTGTTAAGTTGGGTTGATGTCCCATCTCCCACAGGAGTCTGGCAAAGAGGGAAGAAACTAACCAAATCATTATCTTCAGTTGCTTGGATTGACATCTTTGTCTTTTCCTTGCTCCAAGGAGTATCTCCATTCATGAAGAAAACACAAAGAAATAGATTCTTCAAATCTGTGTAAGCTTACAGCATTTGTGGTGTCCCATGGCCTGTCCCACAAAACAATGATTTGTGTGGAAATGGAATCATCATCTTTTAAGAGAGAAGTCTCACAGCAGAAGGAGGGCTCAGTGTAGCATTCAAAGAGGTGGTGAAACTCTCCACCTTCATAATCACAGTCTGGGAAAATTACTACAGGTGAAAGGAGGAAGGTCTTCCTGCCAGTCAATGTTTCAATATTGGACTGGTATTTTGAAATGAGGTGTCATGGGTACATGGATTTTAATATGATGGTATCAGTCTAATGAGTCATATTTGCTGTGGCCATGGGCTAGGAAACCATCAAAAGTTTTCAAGCACATATGGAAAGTGAAGTCAACCTAGAATGGTAGATGGTAATTGCCTCTGCTGCTCCTTCTGGTTTTGGTGCCTTCCAATATTCTTGAGGGACTTTGAAGCTGTTTTCTGACAGCACTCAGATTTCTGTAGAACACGCTGAAGCCTCCCCAGCTTTTTGAGTGATGATGTTGGGACATGCTGCAAAATCTAAATGTGTCTTGGGCAAAGATGAGATGTGTAACTAGATGAAACAGAGGGAGAATCAGAGAGTGGTAGCAAAAAGATACTACTACTGCAGAAGAAAAAGCATAACATACTGACTTGGGTATATTTTTGGATTTCATTCCTTAAATATACCAGACAATTAGATGATGGGGGGTGGGGAAATAGATAAAAAGAATTTGAGTACAGTTCTTTTATGGAAGGGATTTTTGAATATCAGGTACAGCAAAACATAATTTGTTCATTCATTATGGTCTCTTTTCCAGTATCAAGGCCATGGAAGGTGACCCAAGTACTGTAGTTACCATAATAGTCCTGGATCACTTCCCTCAGGTAGTATTATAGTTGCACATATGACTCTCTTTGCTAGATTTCCCTACCAGCACATAATTTTCAGGGCAATTCAGCTTCAAATACCAGTAATTTTTTCTGGTGTTTGTCTTTTCACATTGCTAAAAGTAGTTCTTCAAATCCCTCTTCCCTGACCATAACCACCTTT